>OMOV01112698.1:0-15574 GCA_900312565.1 Beryx splendens | reverse complement strand
AGGGGGCGGTGCGACGGCACCGCAGGCAGAGGATGTCGGATTACTCAGACGACGACTGCGTGCGATATTTCGTTCTAGGGACCCTGGCGGCCGTGTTTGCTCTGTTCCTCAATTTGGTCTACCCTCTGCTTTACAAAGCCAACTGGGGCTGACCAGTGGCTCCTTGGCAACTTACTTACGCTGGGACAAAATTCATATACATGTATAACGGCAGGTCAACCATACAGGGCGATCTCAGATATGACCTGGAGACGGGGTTAGTCAACGGCTTTAATACTTAAGGCAACAAAGTCGTGCTTATACTCTTGTCACCGCTCTCGAGCAAGAACCAGGTCGAAGTCATCTGTCTGGAGTCCCATTCCAAACAATGCTAAATCACTACAAGTGTCTATGATTTCAATGACTCAGCACTTTGAAATTCCTGTGGCACTGTTTCACACATGAATGCAAACTGTCTTGTGATCCTGAATCCTATTGTACACTACTGTAGAAGAACTAGAGTGCTCATGAGCCACACATGATATGTATCGTAGGCTATTGGCTGCGTTGCTTCTATGCATTGTATTGACTCCTATGTCTGATGTAAGTCATAAGTGCTTGTCTCGGCTATGTGTGCTTTTCAACAAGCTTGCTTTTTTTTAGTGCAGCCTTCTTGACAATGGTGCACAGACGATCCGCTCTACCAGCCTTAATCACCCGCACAGTAACCTTTCAGTCCAGGTGGTAGGCTCCAGGCTTCAGTAACTAAACAGTGTCACGGTGTTAATGTGTGTGTGTGTGTATAATCCGAGAAGTAACTGAATTGGATAACAAAATGAAAAGGCTTATGAACAGAAATCTAGATCTCCAGATGAAGCCGTTGTCGAAAGGCTCCCTGTTGGCATGCTTGCTGTTGCACCACACTGTACCGAGGATTTGTTTAGAAATTCCCGCAGTACTAATGCGAGATGGATGAAGTGTGTGTGTGTGGAGGGGCCAGTTCGACAATGACTGTTACTATACAAATAATGTGTTCAAGGCTATATAATGAAATATAGATAACCCTCTATTCCTCGTGTGACCAATTTGAGTTGTGTTGCTTTTAAGTCCTTTTTAAAAGAGCACATGTTGATTTATAGGCCTAAAAATAGGAGTTTCTTTCCAACCGCCATAATGTTTGCTATGTTGCCTCTTAGAGCAGATGTGCTGCTGTCCACTTACCTGTTTGCTGTTCCACACATCTAATGTTTTTTTGTTTTATTTTTGTCTATAATTGTGTTGGTTTTATTTAATTGTGTCTGTTATAGTCCTGTATAGATGCTTTCTATTTAATGTTTTCAAGCCATAGCCAGTCGGAGGATTTTAAACTGTCGGGATGAGCCGTTGTAGGAAGTCAAACCTGACGAGCTGCTTTGTGTCTTTAAAAAAAAAAAAAAACAGAATGAGATGAACAATGTACCGACGACGCAGTGTAATCCTGGTTAAGGCAGGAGTTTGTGATTGTTATCAAAGGAAATGCCGTCCCACCTCTGAATGTAACGAAGGGTGTTTCAAGGTGATGCAATGAACTGTACGAAAAGCTCCAGAGATCTCGATTATACATCCGTGGGCAGTTTTGGTGCTTAAAAAGTTGAATCTCGGATTTGTCTTAAGAGTTGCACGAGGGATTTGGAGTATGGCTGCAGCTTTCGTCTTACATCCTCCGCTTAAATGGGCAATTTGCCCATAACACATACTTACTTTGTCCCAGCACTCAGTGTAGTTCTCTGGAAGATTTCTGATACGGTCTTCATGAGATACTTGTCCTTATTTGTTTTGACTTTGAAATCCAAGAGACCTGCATACTGTATTAATTACATAAAACACCTTAATTAACAAACAGTATCCCTGCATGATGCTCCAGCCTGTACTATGTTTCCCCCCACTGTCATTTCACTGAGTCGTATTTAACCTAAGTCCTCTTGATGACATGTCTTGGAGGAAAAGTTCAAAGTCAATAACTCTAAATAACTCAGACTAATGAATGAGTTTATGCTTAAGACTGTTTACAGTGTTGGGGTATGTGGCAGATAATGTGCGTAATGCATCAGCATTGGTTGCTGCTTTAAAGTCTAGTGTAAAGGCAAAGATGTGCAATATAGACCTTTTGTATCTTATACACTGTGGTGCAACTTTTTGAGACTCGGAGCTGCCCATAGACAGTCTGTCTGCTCTGGTGTTGTGGTTGTGAGTGTTAAAATCGGTCTCAGGGAAACCCCAGAGCTTTCTGGCGTCCAGGCAGGGTAGGTCACCCGCGTTTGCTTTAAATGCTTGGCATAGCTCAGCGCACAGTCGAGCTGTGAACACTTGAGTCCAGTATATGCAATCCTGAAGCTCACCTAGTTTTTAAATGCTTTGTATGTCTTGTGCTGAACATCGGTGAAATGTAAAATGCAGAGAATGTGAAATCCCAGGTGCCCTGTTTTGAATAGCAGGAGTGGGTTCGACCGATGCTAAACTCTTATCTAGACAGTCGACTTCAACTGTCAGTTTTCAAGAACTGACAAGCTACACTCTCTAACTATCTGAGTGCTATTGGGTTTTCTAACTGACTGGACCTGACTGCTAACGGATAACATTGTATGTATGTATGTAGTCCACAATAAGATGCTAATCATGGAAGTATGCAGTTGATTGGAAAGAATTATCATGACTTGTATTTTCTGTATGCAAGTAATCGAAGATCTTTAGCCGTTATATAATCTTAATCTCTCTCATATGTAATCTCTGTGTGTGATGTGTCGGTAAAACAGTTGCAGGTGCTCTACTTGAAAGAAAGTTATAACATTTAATTTCCTTGCAATAACTGCTCTAGGTACCTCCATCCGAATGCTGCTTTCTAATATAAGAATCATTGTACTGCTTTTTGGAAATAAAACGTCCAACCTTTATTGTCTTTATGAATATTGTTTCCGTCATTTAACTCGAGAAGCCTAAATAGGCGACATGGAGGAAACTGATGAATGTTTATTCATATTTTTGAGGCCAGTCAGAGGACAGGAGTCTTTACAGTTTTCTCCAAACAGGTGTAATCTCCCAACAGGGTGACAGGGGAAACAATACGCCATAACTGAACTAGCATGATTTACTGTGACACTGATTTATTTTACAGGCCTCTAGCCAGGCACTATTTGGGACAGACCTGGATCCTGAAGGACCCCCTACGCTGACCCCAGAGGTGCCCTCTGACCTCTTCGCCCACTCTGGGGAGTGTGCCGCTCCATCCTACAGCAACATGGAGGAGGTGGACTAGTCATGACCCGGGTGGATGGATGGATGGATGGATGGAAACGCAGAAGAGAGCTGAACATCCAGGGAGGTTCTTTGTGGAGTCTGCGTGGTTCCAGGTGGACGCCTGCCAACCAGCAGCTCCGCACGGAGGATTGTTTAGTAGCCCGAAAGCTACTCCTCAGCTAAAGACACATCAGTGCTTACTAATTACATCGGCATCTGCAGGGTGTCAAAACAATGGTGCAATGCTAGAAGATCTGGAGGTGGTCCGTGGGGAACGGGCCGAACTCGCTTGTGAAAGACCTTCAAATGCACAGACGCATATCGGATACAATACTAACCAGACCCATCGTGATTAACTCACATTTATTGATATTTATATACGTATACTGGCCCATTGACGAAGACTTACAAGCTGTATATGTAGTAACCATGCATTGCATATAGTGACACGCACATACACACGTAGAATCTAACACACTCCTGTAGTCCCAGAGTTGGCCTAGTCGCAGCTCCCTGTAAACTGATGCTAATCCAGTCTCGTTCTCAACCACCCAATTGAGTTGGAGTGTGGTGCGCCTGCAGGCTGCCACGCACCACTGCACCCTTTTGGTATGGTTTCAAGCTCAAACTCACAGCTAACCTTGACCAGACCCATTTACCCCTCGCTAATGTTCACATTACTGAACAAGCTACTGTTGATTATTAGGGAAAATGTGATGAATTGAGCAAATTTGGGGGAGTATGAGTGAAGATTGTTCCTATGTGTGTAAATCTTTTTTTTTTTTTTTTACTCATCGAGGTATTGCCTGGTCTGATGTGTTTGTGACAGAGTATTCTGTAACTTTGATTGAAATTGTAGCAACTGATGTACAAAAAAAATGTGTGATGGGTGCTGGTCTGATCTTGGTTTGGTGCTGGTGTTTTTTTTTTTTGTTCGTTTTATGTTTTTTGATACAGAGAGCAAATGCTTTTTCTGTCTGTTGTCTGCTACATAAACCAACCTAATTTGGCTCCTCTTGATTTAGTTTCCTCTATTTTTTTGTACTCGTTTAGTTATTCAATCCTGTGGATGCGATTGTCAGAGGCTTCAGTATATACTGAAATGTGCATGACTGCATGTTCATACACACAGTAGCCCCTCCGCCCCTCCTGAGTGTCAGTTATTGACCCACCCCCACCAACTCTGCTGCATATCTTTATTTCTGTTTTGAGTGGATTGTCTTGTTCACCCCTCCCAGCCCTTCTTTGTATTGGACTGCGTATATAAAGTGGGGTTCATTAAGAATGCGGCTGTGAATACAATATAAATGGTTAATATAAATAAAACCCTTTTTGAGAAGTGCTGACAGCAACGGGTGTTTTGTAGACTGATAATAAAATGGAGTTGATAGGCCAGTTTTATATCAGCCTGAGAAAGAGATGCCTGGCTGTGAAGTTTTTGGATACTTTTCATTCTTCCCATATCAGTTATGGAGGCACAAACTGCTGTTGTCCCTGGAGTGGATGACAGACAGCCAAACTTCATATAAATGTTTGCAAAGACCTAAAAATGTCGCAGAACTCGTTTGGCTACTCTATAGCTTTACCTTAAAGCTAAACATTGGCCATATTTTCTAATGGCAATGTGTCAGGCTCCACTTCACCTGCAGTCGCATGACTATAAATGAAATGTTATATTTTTGAGATGTAGATCTTTTCTAAAATGATGAATCAAGCTTATATTCTCACTCCTTTGACTAATGGCCACTTGCAGCTATATCACTATAATTATGTTTATTTGTCACTTCAGCTGGCCTTAACGCTTAGAAACTATTCAGGCCCTTTCTTGTTTACACAGCATGCACACTGACTGAACACACACACCATTCTGACTGTAGGGCAAACGTTTGTATATTTCATGAATAAAGTCCAGAAAAGCCAAGGTCCAGTAATGCTTAAGATAAATATGCTTAAGATAATTATGCCTTGGTAGAAAGATTCTTTGGACTGTTGCAGTCTTTTAACAAAAAAGCCTATGGCAACACTCGATGTTATGAGTAAACACACAGCCTTAGTTTCAGCCGTATAAATGTTTCCCATAGGAATCAGTGTGTTCAGAAGCAATGGCAGTCAATGAAAAAACTAAATCCAGATTCCACTGTCTCAGAAATGCCATGTCCCAAACACACGGAGCTTTGCACAGACACACTCACACATAGGCTAATATGGACATTTGCAAATAGCCATGAGTCAGTGTGTCCATGTGACCCATATTGACCCTGCCCATGGAAACTTGGGCTAGGCTACTAATACAATACAATTTTCAGAAAGTGTACACAAGATAAGTATAACATTTATATGGGTAAAAGGTAACAGGCTATTTTGAGGAATACATGGAATATCAGACACATTTTTCTTGATACAATAAAGCAAAACAACCGCCGAACGTGAACAGTTTGACCCTGTTTTTGCATCCTAAGGTTAAAGCCGCTTATTTATAACTGTAAAACTATAAATTCATCACATAATGTATACCGAAAAGCAGAATAAAAGGTCCGCCAGCGTTGCACAGCGCCGGCAGATGGCGCTCGTTTCCGCCGCCTGGCAGTGTGCAAATATTGTCATTGAAGAAGAAGAGTACGCGCGGCGAATGCGGAAGTAAATACTAATCATGAGTCAAACACATGGTAGAACAGCTGAGAAAAGCCGGTTGGGTCGCAATTTTTAGATAGCTCACTCTCATACCTCTATACAGTCCGTAGTATCTCCACCATGGCGGACTCAGGTGAGACCAGCAGCAGTCAAGACGAAGAACATCTCGAGACAGGCAGGCGAAATGCCCTCGAGTCTGTTTGTAGGACAGGTGACCCCGGGGTGACGGTCCCCGCGGGGCTGCTGTCCTCCAGGAAAAAGTTAATTCTTCATATTGACCTCAACAACACCATACTGGTGTCAGACGCCGTGACGGGCCAGGGGACTGTGGCTGCTCTGGACTACTTCCTCACCACCGTGACCTGGGGACAGATGAGCAAACACGGTAAACTGCAGATTCGTGTTTTCGCTAGTTTCTTGCCATGTCAGCAAGGGTTGCTAGGAGTTTCAGTGTGCTCGGGCTAGACAAAAGCCCTGATAGGTTCCTGTCGTGTTGAGAATTGTTACGCCAAACTCCATTCAAAAATCTGTCAGTGTAATGTTGTTTGTTTATCGGTATACAGACATACCTGGTAGAACATAACTTAAGACCGTTTCCCACATTCTGAGGATCCACACTTCACTTCGGCATGCTTTCAATACACTAATTAGCTTTTTTTGAAACAAAATATATATTCAACTTATGTAATTGGTTATTCCCTGTAATTCCCTCTACAAAACTCACCGTGGGCGGCGTAGCGAGCAGTGAGAGCCAAACCACAAAATTGAGATTTTGTTTAAATTCAGTGCATCTTTGTGAATCAGTTATATGCCGAATGCAGCAGAACACCCTAACAATTTGTGAAAGGTCTTCAATCAAATTTTATGGTGTGTACATTTGCCGATAAGCAAGACCACATTAAATTGACAGATTTTTAAAAGGAGTTTGGCAGAGTAGTTTCTCTACGTAAGAAAGAACGGAATGTGTCCGGGAGCGACACCATCCAGGACATCAGGTACATAAGCCATTACCAGTGACTGCAACATCAATCAGTCACACGGCCTGGTAGGAAACCCCGTAGAAGAGCAAGAGAGGGTCAACTCTCAAAATAAACCCAATCACGAACATGTAATATCAGTTAAATAAAAAGAAGTGCTAGTTGTCTGTAGAGCACATAACCATGGAGTTCAACACTTGCCTGTGTCAACATAGGTGCTGTAATTAAACGGCAGTTATTGAAAACATGGCAACACTTTCAGTCACATCTCTATAAAAGTGTATCATACACAAGGTAGATTATCATTAGGCAGCAGACAACAAAGTGAGACTGTCAAACATGTATTCAAAGGTTTCTTGGCAACAGAATATGTTTGAAGTGTAAGGACTTCACCAGGCTTGCCCTGTATATCACTAACTTAAATAAGCCAAGTTGTGTGTCCATATTGTTCAGAGAGTGTAGTTTGGTCCTCATTAGTTGCAGTGAACAGATAGGAACTCCAGTGAGAACTTTAGGGCATCCTCAGGACCCAGGCCCATGATGGTTCTCCTCACTCCTCCGCAGGAAAGTGGGAGTGGCTGAGCGACTCTCCCTCTCTGCTCCCACCCTGCGAGGGCGCTGTCAGCTACTACTCCCAGTTCGGACGGGTAGCGGGCTTCACCTCCGCTGCCGGCCGGCGTTTCCGGGGGATTCTGGACGAGCATCTGGACCTGCTCCGCTGGCCCGAGGGCCTCAAGGCAAGGAAGAGAGAATAGGGGGAAAAACTGTTGGATGGAAAATACTGCTGTAAGAATAAACTTCACATCTTAGAAGTCTGCACAAGCTCTACTCTGACTTGAGAGGTAAACTGGTATCGAGCGATCACTTCTTACTGTCATCGCTACTTGTTATACATGTAGCGTCGAGGCCTAGATTGCAGCCTAAGTTATATGTCTCTCTCTTTGAAGGCAGAATAGATAAAAATGCCACATGGAATATGCTGTAGCCTTTACAGCTGTCAGGGGCTTAAGCCGTGCAGAACAAACCCCTCGCCGGCTTTAGGGGTTAGAAAATGCTTGCAAATCAAATCTACACTGGAACCAAAGATATTAAATTCCTGTACAGTACACTGGCAAAGTAGCTCTGTCCATACATAGGTGTTTGAAAATAAAGGAGATTTCCCATTTGCACCAGTTACCTATGCTGAAGCAACCTGAGGACTGCATCGTAGTTATTAGTTATTCTCAGGCTGCCAATCACAAGGACACTCTGTGGTGTTTGATAGTGGCTATGGCCATAAAGTAGCCTGTGTAAACCCCCCCACTCGCAAATTTGATGTAGTCTGTACATGTTTTTTTGGGGGGCTTTTTTTGGCCAGTGTAGAAAATTACAATATTAAAAAGGATTGTAAGTCCTGCTAAAGTTAAACTCTAAATTGAGGTACAATCTGGAAATAAGAAAGTGGGTAGCTATGGGTAAAAGCAAAGCCTAAAACCCGATTAATCCTGTTATCTCCTTCAACCAGATGGGCGGTTTCCCTTTCTGAGGTGATTTTCACACTTTGTCCACCATGCCTCCCTTTTACAATGGCAAATTTCTTTGCGCCTCTAACCTGCTAGAACGGCTGATTTTCCCAGATTAGATTTGGCTCCAGTCCAGTCTGTCACACTTCCCGCCGATCGGTTTGACTGTTTGATGCAGTTATGTGTTAGTGACCCGTTCCCCCGACTTCTGTGTTCCTGCAGGGAGACAAGGAGCTGGCCGTGAAGGGAGAGGATGGGCGGCTGTACCACTGGATCCTCCCCGCCTTCTTCCAGCTGCTGAAGGACTTGGTGGAGGAAGGGCAGGAGTTCGCCGTCCTGTTTCGCACCTTTGGCACCGACCTGCCTCGTGTGCTGAGTGCTGTGTCCAGGGCATTGAACGAAGGGGCTCATCCGCTGTTCCCTGATCTGCCTGCTCTAAAGGTACAGAAGGATCACGTTCATTCATTCAATAATAAGCCATGAGATGAGATGCCCACCGTTCAGCCTGAATACATCAGGTGTAATGCGGCCATCATGGGTCAAGGCAGTACAGATGACTTTGTATCTAGCCTGTGGATCACATGTAAAAATGGTTCGCACAAAGTGTGATACTGTGAAGGTTTGAAGGTACTGAAGTGTTTTAGGGTGGATTTTTCCTTTAAATTAATATCTTTCTGATCAGCATTTATCAATTTAACAGACAATAATGGGCCGCTGTGTTCAGTTTTCAGCTCAACTCTGTCTTTTATTTGTGTGTGTGTGGGTTTGTGTTTAGATGACTCCGATAAAGTGTGCTTGTGTGTGTGTGTGTGTGTGTGTAGGGCATTCATTAGGGTTGAGTGGAAAAATGTTCCTCTGGGCATCATAAGGCTGTATGCCAACATCCACCCTGCACACACACGCACAAACACACACGCACACACACACACACACACACACACACACACACACACAAATGCATGCAAAAGCACTCTCCCTCACCTCCCCCCTAGAGTGTTTTGTACCTGTTAGCGTACTGGAGTGGAACACATTGATTTCTTGAGGGGAGAGGGGGGTTCAGGTGCAGGGATGGAGGGGGGAGAGGTGCGGCAGATATCAGAAAGTGAGCCTGCCAGGCACGGCTAGCCCCCCTGAGGAGAGCGCAGCAGACGTCTTATTCAAACAATCGGCTGTCAGATGCTATTTATCTCCGGGTTTAGACACGAAGGGCAGGGGGGGAAATTAATGGCGAGGCATAATGTGATTGTGCAGGTTTGGAACTCGCACTCGCGTTATTTCCCCGCCTCGACGGGTTCCTCTCTGCTTCCACACACTCCGCTGTCATGTCTGGGAGATGGGTGCAATGAGGCACATATGCCCGATTAAAGGAGTACACCAAGTTAGTGGGAGATTGGCCCGTGGGTCAGCTTCCCCTTTAAGTGAGAACACCAGACTCATCCATGTGCTCCCAGTAGATCTGACTCTGGTGCTCTCTGCTAACTCTTTAGCAAACACTGAGCGGTATAGTAGGAGACTAGCTTATCTCAAACGTGAAAAAATAAGAACTTGTATCGGCTCTAAAACTAAAAGGTGAGTAATCTTAAATAATGTGATATAAAAATAATATCCTGTTTTGAACTACCTGGTGCTACTTTCCCTGTTTCCATGGAGGTGAATGTGGTGGTGGTGGTGGTGGTGGGGGTTCTTTATTTTTAGACTACAGCTAAAAATCACTGCACAGCGGATGAACACGTGGTTGCTCACCTGAAATAGTTCCAAAAATAAACCTGGCTGCATCAGCCATACTGAGTTAATTCAATTCATTTTTACAATTCATGAATCTGCAGGGCATGTATAAAAAAAAAAAAAAACCTTTTTATTACTAAAGGATAGCGCTAGTCGCCTACTATCACTACTATGTATGTAAAAGAGTGAAAGATCTACTGGGGACATGCAGATGATAATGGTGTCTATGTTCTCATATAGGCCAGTCTCCCCAAAACATGGCGCTGTTCCTGTAAGCGGGGGGGGAGACTGCACAAAAAGCCTCTTGGACATTGTATTAGCTGAAAATAATAGAGGATTAAATTGGAGAGAAACAGATGCCAGCTTCTCTTGTTCTTAAATTGTGCATTAAATTGAATTCTAGGAAAGTTTTTCTTTCTTTAACTTTGCTACATCATGCACAAGTGAAGAGTCATTTATCATTTTATCATCAGTTTTAAGAGTTTTTGGCTCATTATCTTAAAGGACTGCTCACTATTGATCATAAATGTACAGAGCGGAATGTTTTTTTTTCCGTGAAGATGGTACAAGCCTTTTTTATGTTCCTGCCAGTTTTATTGTCGAGGAAATTTAACAATCTCACGCAATTAATTTCAGATCAGAGCTGCTGGAAGGCTGGTTTTAATAGCAGAGTCATTTCACAGAAGTTCCTCTTTGCTCTGTGCTGATAGCAGAATTCAGAGCTGCCCTCCCTCTCTCTAACACTTCCCCCTCCTCCCGCTCTTTGCTCAGTTAAGCGTGGACGTGACTCCGGGCAAGATCCGCTGCAGTAAAAGGGCGGTGGTCCTGAGCCGGGCCGAGGACTGGGTGTCGACGCGCGACGGAGAGAGAGGCGCGTACCAGTACCTCAGCTCGGTGCGCGGCCTGGGGGGCTTCCAGGACCACTTCCACTGGTGCGTAACGCTCCTCAGGCTCTGCTGCCCTCCACTCACTGGCCCACAGTTGTCTCTCCGTTTCTCCATCATCTACATCCCTGTCTCGCTCTGTCCAGGTGGGCCAGTAACACCTACTCCATCCTGGGGGGGAAGCCGCTGTGGGTCGACCCCTTTGACCAGCAGGTCCAGCACATCTTCATAGATGACAACATCAGACAGAACGACGACGACACCATCGTGCATCCCATGGTATGCTTATATTTGTTTTGCACATGCTTAAAAAAAATGCATGAAGTGGACCCCAGAAAGCCAAGCGTCATGACTAATCCCCTCTCTCCTCTCTGGTTCCTCCTCTTTTTTTTTTTGCGTTTCCCAGGTCTTCACGGACCCGGACGGCATTGAGACTCGTACAGCCTGCATCTCCGAGCTCTACGACATCAGCCTGGTCCAGAACGACCTCCTGCGGGCCATCTCCGACCCGTACTACTTCACCCAGCGCGTCCGCATTTGCCAGGAGAACTACGAGAGGAATCTCCAGCAGGGGGCGGTCTAGCGCGCAGTTCTACCTCTCTCTCTCTGTCTGTCTGTCCGACAAACCTCCGATTTAGGGTCCCGTTAACCCCTGACGTTACACTCCCAATGCAGATAGAAGATGCATTTAGCGCTGTAGGTAGGGCTATCTGAGTAGTCATTTTTAAATAAGGGTGTGAAAGCCCCCGTGGAGGAAGGTTTCATGGTCAAGTGTGTAGATGGAGAGAGATCATTGTGCAGCTATCATCGAAGTGTAAATATTCTAGAGAATCTCCACTAGGAGAAACGTCATGCACTTCAGTAAGATTTTGAAACGGGCAGCAAGGTAGAAGTCATGTAGAAACAGTGCAATGTAAAGAGACGTACATCTGAGTTTTCAATTCATATTAAAGAGTTGAATCCAATATTTACCATATCTACTCCAGGACAGCAGTAAGTGGACTGTCCTGCTTGCAGAGGGGATTGAAGCCAGTTTATACAGAGAGCTCTCCCAGTCAAATAGCGGAGCTGCAGTCCTAGAGAGAAGTCAAGACAAATATTTAGCCTGGACTCTGTCTGTTTATTATCCTTCCCAGTAGAGGATGGGACTACCGCAATGGTCTGCTGAGAGGGAGAAAAATGTAAGGCAGCCATGGCATGGCAGAATTAGATTTTAATGTCTGCTGTCCCAAAGCGAACCCCCCTTGAGAGGGTTTTTTGACTTAATTAAACACCAAAGCGGCCAGGCCAGACACGTTGATTGCAGCAAAGGGTCTGTGACGAATTGTGCCGCGGGAGAATCGGCCTAATTTTCCGAAATTTGTGTCAGACAGCATAATCAGGGGTCAGATACGGTCAAACTCCTTCAAAGTGTTACATCTGCGTGTAGAGAGTGGAAAGCACTGCGTTTTGCTTTAGTTCCTTGCATGCCATTATTCTCAGGGTGTGTGAAAAGCCACTTACATGTATTATTTCTGTGCTGCTGCTTTTCTTTTAGATTGTTAGGAAACCTTATTTTAACTTGGTCATCGACTACATTGTTTGCATCCGTTCAGAAAGGACAGCTAATACTTGAATATTCCAGAGAAGATGGAGCGTTTAACTCTCAAAGAAGCACCTGTCTACTGAGTCCGGCTGAGTAGCTTCACTTAAGTGTAACACTTTTCATAAAATCCTTTACAATGCAGCATGAGCACATTATGAGTGCGTCACAATCAGAACTTGACATGCAATAATTCACACTGTGCTCAAACTCTGGCTGTTGAACACATTCTTAGATGACTATCACTAACAATAATCTCACAGCAGATTCATAATACAATACGTGTCATTTTCTGATGTGATCATAATGTGTGTATGATGCATACATCTTTATGCACTTACAAAGTGTTACTGGTTGTCAGAGTAATTTGATTACACAAAGCAATACCCATAATGCACAGAGACATATCATTTGGTTGAATATGGTTTTGGGGTTTGTTTGCACTGTGTTGTTAACTATCAATCTTATTTTTTGAAAGCACTCTTATATGAAGCATTTAATAATGTTCAATATGTGCGGGTGTTATCTTAATACTTGCTTGAGGGTTTTAGCATTTATTTATTTTGAAGCTTGAAGGGAGTGTATTTTTTAAGTACTATATTTTCCTCAGGTCATTTTAAACAGACACCACTGAATGCAAAGAGGGAGGCTTAAATCTGAAGAAAACTCTCAAACAGATAGTCTTTCTATAGTAGCCTACTTCAAGTGACGCGATATGAGTGTGCTTGAGTCTTTTTTGTGATGTAGAGAGATGCTTTTGACTCCCTCGAACACGATGAAGTGTATGTGATTACACTGCAAATGAAAATGCAAAGAGAAAGCTGCGATATAAAGCTTTGTTGGTGATGATGCCATTAACATCCTACTGTACATGGAAGTCAGACTTGCATCACATGTAACATCATGCAATCTTGTTACCATGCCTTTGATCACACCACACATCACATCTGGACACTTGAATGTTTTAATATCAGCAAACTTTGATTTCTCATGTTTATGCTTTTCCCCCGATGCTGATGAAAGGTGTGACCAAGGCTGTTGGCGTTCAATAAACCTTAATACGGTTTTTTAAAAATGTCTAATTTTATGGTGTTTTGCATAATGATAACCTGGAGGTTGCTATTCCTAATTGCTCTATTAAGAAAATGAGCACTCTGAGTAGTATGCAAGTTAACAGGCTACATTTCTATTTTAATGTAATACGCGCAGAGATAGGTGACGGTGAATCGATTGTGCCTTTAGGCTGCCATGACACCATGAAGCAGGTCAGTGCATGATCAATGGAGCAACACGGGTAAGTAGCCAACAGACGGCTATATTAATGCTTTTCAGATACAACTTGTGTGCAGATCATGGATGCGCTATTGATCGCTAGATGCTTGCGGTGTGATTTGTGCAGGTGTGTCCTTGGGCCAGGTCCACCGGGTGTTAATTAGACGTCTCAACAGCAAGGGAGGGAAGTAACCAACTACTGCGCTTTTGTTTTTTTTTGAGGCACATTAAAGGGACCTTGATACATTTACTGCCTGGCATTTCAAAGCAAATGTGCTTACGTTTCCCTCTGCCGCATTTAGGAGCAAACCTGCAGCTACTTGGAGTTACTTCGAGTGGAAATAATCGCGGACGATTAGACCAAAATGACGAGGTAAAAGCCTCCAAGACACAATGCTTGCTATGTCTGAAAGTACTCCACCTGCACTTTTAGGAACATTTTTGACGCTCGACTACATTTAATTTGGCTACTTCAAAACTTTTACTTGACAGGAATCTTTCAGTTCTGCTAGAGCACACTTCCATCCGTGTATTTCTGCTTGTATTCTAGTGGAGCATTTGTGTATAATTGACACCTCCAGTACGGCACTGGTCACACCATTAGTGTTACAAGTCAATGCCGGAGTGCTTCAAGGTTGATGGTGATGGATGATAGCAGCGGTGCAGAGGCTACTGGTAATTGATAGGACAAGTGACAATTTAGCCACAAAGGAAATAAAGAGTGGAAGTGACAGCTGTGATGGTTCCAGTGGGAGCTACAGAAGACACTGGTTATACAGTTGCTTTTCTGAGGAGCTCAGCTGGAACATTAAACCAAATATTCAATTTTCTCCAGATTCGTCGTCGACTCTAGGCGACTCGCTGTTCTACTCGGTTCCGCTCTGCTCTTCTCTATTTGGTTCTGCTCTGGGCTATGCTAGTCTACTTTTCTCTGATCCATCCAAACCCTCATGAAAAAGTATACAGGAAGTCATTTTGGCATATTCAAGTAGGAATATTATAATAATGGTGTAGTGATACCACAGGAGACAAAGACAAATTCATATAGTTTGATAAATTCACTATTTTACTGAGTTCCACTGAACCACTATAAGAATATGACACAATATTGAATGAGGTTGTTTGTTCTTCATATGTATAAAGTCATCATAGATCACAAGAACAGGAGAAGTGACATTTAATTTTTCACACTCTTTAAATGTCATTTCTTTATTATGTCAGTTATTTGTTTCTTGGCTTTCTTTATCATGACCCTCAACTGCTTTAACCATGTTTGTAAAGCACTTTGGGTTATAATGCAATATGAAATGTACATTAAATACGTTTGTGATATCAAATTAATTCCCTAAAGGAATATTATATTCTTTTTGTCAGGAAAACGATAACCAAGAGAAAGCATGAAGATACTCTTCCTCCACAGGAGGGCAGCAGTGCAGCTTTTGGATCAGCTCACCTTTAGCAGCAGCATCCTACCTGCAGGTGAGTGGAGTTACCTGATGATATGAGCAGTGAAAATCCCTTCTCAACGAATGACTTCATCGCGTTTCAAACTAGTACAGTTGTCCATAATGCAAAAGAGGAACTTTAATGGAGAGGGTCGCGTACATGTTGATGGGACAGAGGTGATTACTGACGGAGGGACAGCTGGCACAGTGACACGAGCAGCACGGGTTGGTGCTGATTTGCGCAATTGCGCACTGTCGCCCCGGTGAGTGAGGGGAGGAGACGGGAAGCGAAGAGCGGGGAGGG
>OMOV01112692.1:0-10829 GCA_900312565.1 Beryx splendens | reverse complement strand
TTGATGTACTTTTTCTTATCTTTTTACTTTCTCGATCACAGACGCGGAGAGAGAGAGAGAGAGAGAGAGAGAGAGAGAGAGAGAGAGAGAGAAAGTTCATTGGAGGGAGTTTTGAACTGAAGTTATTAACTAAAACTATCCAATGAGCGACAGGTCAGTGCTGAAAACTACATTCTGAGTTGGGGACATTGTAATGTCGTGATGCAGGAGATCTGCATGAACACTGTGAGGATCACACACAGAAAACCTGAGCCCACATGTTAACACTGCTGCTGTGATTGTACAGACCTTCTTGTCACATGTTACTGATCTGACACACTTTTCAGCAGTAAGAAAACTGTTTTTATACTATTAGCCCTACGACTACATTTTACCTATATGGCCTGTAAACCTGTATATATGGCCATAAACATATTTAGAGAAGAGATTTTATAGATTTTATAACCAACAGTGTTGCGTGAACAGATAACCTGAATAATAGAGCATGTAAAATAAGAATGAAAGTATGAGGAAGTATATTACCTGGGAGCGAGAAACACTAAGTACACAGTAGAGAGAACGTCGATCTGAAAAACAGAGTTAAAAAATGCTTTAGGAAATATTTTATTTCAGTTTTACTGTAATATTGTTATGGGTTAGCTGATGAGTATAAATAAACCTCTATTCATTTAAATTAAACATGAAACATAAAGTGTAGTGCCTACCTCAGCCCTACTCAGTGTGCCGTTGAACTCCATGGTCAGTATCCAGTAATCCTTGGCAGCCTACTCTAAACTCTCTGTCTATTTCTGCGCGGCCCAACAACCTGTATCCATTACAGGCTTTTGTGATAATGCGTCCTCTTAACAAAACACACCCTCTTCAAAAGTCTGCACCTTGGACTTGAGATGTCACGTGCCGTCTTCCAGTCCAGGTAAACTATTTTCACTTCACCTGCGGCGTGTGTGTGTGCGTGTGCATGTGCGTGTGCGTGTGCGAGTGTGCGTGTGCGTGTGTGTGTGTGTGCGTGTGTGAGTGTGTGTGTTGGGTGACACGTGAGCATTTATGGAAGGACAAATTTGGAGTGTACCACTGCAATAATTTGAACTGGTAATCCCCAGGGGCAACAAGGTTATTCCTTGTTTTACCAGTCTGCAAAAACCTGATATGGGCGTGAATGGGAATTTCTTATGTAGCCTACTTGCATTTTAGCATTCTCTTGGTTATTCCAGCCTGGATTCCTACCAAAATAAAAAGAACACACCCATACATATTATGTTTGCCTACAGCCTACAGCATTGTTTTTGTCTAGTTTACAGGCCAAGTTTTCAAATTTCTTAGATAATGTACAGCTAATTTGACAGTATGCACTTGGGAGCCTACACCTGAGGCTACTTGTGCCTCATTCAGTTTAGCAACTCAATCCACTGCACAGTGGGTTTAGCAACTCAGTCCACTGCACAGCACCTCACCCCATCTCACCTTGCTAAACCTCTGTGTTACAGTGTCTCCTAGTGGCAGGAATTGGAACCGCATACTTGCTACATGTGAAAATATAATCTGTTGCAAAGAATAAATTGTGTCTGCTCCATGGAGTTGAAAGATCGTCTTCTCCTTATTGGCCGTATTCAACTACTTCTCTCAGTATGACTGCAGTCGCACGGCACAGTAAATAAATTCACTTATTCTCTCCAGTTGTCAAGGGCAAGTAACCCCTTTTTTTAAATTGAGGAAAACTCAAAGTACAAAATAAAAAATACAAATATTGCCGGCCTAATCATAACATATACAGTTAGAGGCATTAAGTTACTCTTTAACAGAAAACAATTATTAATAAGCAAGAGCACGAAATACATTCTCAAATTCACGTTGCTTCAAGTCACCGTTGTTAATAAAGTTGATTCAAACTGATGACGTCGTGGGTTCCACGTTGGCCCGGACGTGGCAGTCGACTGTCCTGAAGTCAAAATAACCGCATCAGTGTAAAATTGACACTCTTTGCTTTGGCTAATAGCAGCACCGTTTACATTGGTTCAGAAGTCCACCGCCAGTTATGGGGCTTACTATCTCGTCACTCTTCGGCCGGCTGTTTGGCAAGAAACAAATGAGGATCTTAATGGGTGAGTTAAGGCTAGAATTGGCTAGTTAGCAGGCTAACGTTAGGTATGTAGCTTTAGCTTTGGCTAAGTTTAGCTTGCTGTCTAATACCAGCGTACTTCGCAAACTTCGACTCAAACTATAAAATCTGGACAGTAGCGGTACGAAAACACAACGCGAAGCAATTTACTTCTCATGTGAGAAAACACGTGTTGCTAGAAATTGTTCACGCTAGCGTTAACTTAGCTAGCAGGCGAGAACTGGGGCTGCTATTCAAGGAAGTTTGTCAACCAAGTTGCCCAACGGGAGCGTTAACTTGTTAACGGCACTTGGTAACTTGTTACAGTACAGTTTCACGTTACAGACAAAGCTAGGCTATGTGATTTATTGAGATTGTCCTTTATCGAATACATAATTACCCAGGTAACCAGCTGACAAAATAGCATTTTATTGCTAATTCAATTAAACTGTAACTGTATCTACAACCATGATGGTAATGTTAGCTGAATTTCTCTCCGGTGTCCGGCACACGTTTCCGGACTTTGTGTTCTCGGTGAGGTGCATACAGGCATGGCCAGATAATATAATGTAACATTAACTACGAATGTGAAAATGTGGCATGACAGATGCTCCGTCTCTGATAGGAACCTGTTTTAATAAGAGGGCTTAGTCAAGCACTCATTAAAGCCAGGACGGCGTTACTCTCCTTGACTAAATATGAACGAAGTGATTGTTGACTTAAGTTATTGTGTTACGTTGGCAGGCAGCGCAGTAGTTTCCTGTCACCTGTCCGCTGTTGCATGTCCTCTCTGCTATCTTGGATTGATGATTAGACATGGCCGTATCTGAGATAACTAACGTGGCTAAATGCCTCTTTTGCACTTTAAAGCATGCCGTATCTGTAACTGTTTTCTCCTCCCCCAAGTAAATGTAAATATTGACTTTGATCACACCTCAATTCCATATAGTTGGGCTGGATGCTGCAGGAAAAACTACTATCTTGTACAAACTGAAGCTGGGAGAAATTGTAACCACCATCCCAACCATTGGTAAGAGATTCCCATGTTAACGTTACTTATGTAGTTCTGTTCCTATTCGTTCTTTCATCTGTGCCTTACATGCTTGACCCATGGGATGTAGTGTGTGTTAATGCTACGATCTCTCCCTCTCTTTCCCCTGTTAAGGTTTCAATGTGGAGACAGTAGAGTATAAGAACATCTGTTTCACTGTATGGGACGTGGGTGGCCAGGACAAGATCAGACCCCTCTGGAGACATTACTTCCAGAACACACAGGTATGATGAGATAACCGCGATGAGGGACAGGGCTTTGGTTTGACAAGTTACAGCCTAATTTTCATTTGCCCCCCTCAGTATAATACTTGCAGTTTCAGCAGAGATGAGACCAACAGTATCTGCAGTATCTGCAGACGCAGCTCCCAAATTCTCCTACTCAGATTGGCAAGAGAAGCTGTCCTAATACTGATACTTGGATGACATCAGCCTTGGTACATTACAATACTTATGAGGCTGGTGAAGCAAACCACCAGTTGCATCAAGTTGAGGTTTCTTTGACAGTGTGCAGAGAGGATTGGAGGCGAAGCAGCCAGAATAATATAAGAAGAGACATAATTCTGCTGTCAGAATTACATATTTCACTGTCACTCGTAGGGAAAAGAAAATAAGTAAGTAACGTTAAATACAGGCTGTTAACAGGACTTGTATTTGCAATTGTATTTTCATTCACCACCGATTCCCCCTTAAATATATGTTCATATCTTTATTTTCACTTTAGCGTTTTGTGTTATTCAAAATCTTTGCCGTTCGTCTGTCGAGGGTTTCCTTTTGAAAGTTTTGACTGGAAGCCCTGTTTCACTGTACAGTGGTAGGTGAAGGTGGACGATGTGAAAATGCTGAACTGCTGCCATTTGTGAAAAATAACTTTCTACTCGCATTCAAGAAGCTTTATCCTCTAGCCTATTTTATATAGACCATTTCCTTATGTATCATTATGTTTTGATTGAGGATTGGTAAACAATGGCCAATGTGTAATTTGATCAAATGAATAAATTAGTGCAGTTGTTCCTGTACTTGTTTTTTAAGGCATTAATGACTGTTAATTAAGTAGTGCCTGGATCAAACTATTTAAGTACAAGTTACTCATGTTGGTTCTGAAAATATGAAGAAAAAAAATCCTCTAAATTTCAGAATTTATATTTCTCATTTCTCAGGCATTTTTCAAGCTGTTGGATCAAGTCCAAAAATGTCTCTATAATCTATATATTGACAACGTTTTTTTTGTTCACTGAACTGAATTGCCTCATCCATTTGCTGATTAAAGTGAAGCCTATGGCCTTTCATCTAACTCCTTTGACTCTGCTCTTTCCATCCAGGGCCTCATCTTCGTAGTAGACAGCAATGATAGAGAAAGAGTGGCTGAGTCTGCAGAAGAGCTCTCTAAGATGGTAGGTATCTACCCTATTCTGTTCCAAAGGGACATTCGTTCAGTGATGGTGCACAGTGATCAAGTGCCGAGTCGTAATTTGACAGCATTGTTGAGATCTGCATAATAGCTGTTTGTGGGTGTGGATTGTGTGACAGTGCTGTGTGTGGGAGCAAGTGGGCAGATGACTGCTGTTTACAGATGGAACATAAATTAAACATGAACACGGCATGAATTTCAACGTTCTCTCAAGCTATATACAAAAACTTCTCTTCATAAGCTACAGTGAACGTATAGACTGTGAAAATGTTTTATATTGGTAATAACATCGATGTGAATGAGTCTGCAGATGCATGCTGTATTTACTTACTTTCTGCTCATCAGTCTTTTACCAACAAACTTTCATCTTTATCTTGAGACAAATCCAGATACGTAGGCTGAAGACAACCTGCAGTTTCTGTTCAAGTAAAAATATCTCCTAAATAATTTCTCCCCCCCTGGTTCCCCAGTGGTAGAATGACCGCCCCGTGCCAGTCAGAGCAGCGGCCACTCCCCAGCTTCAGTCGTAGGCTGAAAACGCATCTTTGCAAGAAGTACCTGACCTCCTGCCTCGTTCTCTCTGCTGCATCATGTCCTCTCTGTTTGCATGTGTAGCTTGGCAGACTGTTGAGAGCATGAATGAGTCTCATCCATAAAATAATTTAGTCTGCCATATCATACCAATAGCCAACATCTGTTTCACATAGCAGTTGGGGACGCGGTTGTATTTGGAGGAATACATCATGCCGGTGCGGTAGTGTGTGTATAGGATCTGCTCATGCGCACATCGCTCGGTAGAGCAACGGAAACGTCACAGAACACGACTGCGCTTTGCGCCTTGAGCGTTTTGACGACGTCTGAGCAGGCGGGAAACGCCAGCGCAGATCCCCAGAACTATTCACACCAAAGTTTCACTCTGATGCTTGATTATTACTGACACACCCCCTACTGCGCCCCTCCTCACACTTCACTGTGAGTCACCAAAATACCAAACATGTGCAGGCAAGGGTGGAAAAAAAACTGTGTGCCAGACAGAAATGCCACTTCACTGGCGCAAAGCCCCATCGCCATTCGGTAATGAAAGTAGAGCCTTAAGTGTTTCACGTTAGATTACCAGTCCACACTGCCAGGCGTCATTATTGTGGCTTTCCATTATGTTAAATAGTTGGTTATCGTGGGACTGCAGGTCAGTGTGGGATGAACACATTATCAGTGTAGAGTTAAAGATGGAGAGTCTCTTAAGCCGTCGTGTCAAAAATTCAGAGCTGGCTTAATGTTGTTTGCAGAATTTCATAGGAATATGAACTGCAGGCTGTGGGACATCTGGCTATTTTTGTATTTGACCGGTCACATCTTTGCACTACATAGCCTCATTGCAATCCTGTACAAGAGGTGTTCACTGAAAGTCTTTGTTAAATGTCATTAATCATGTAGAGACTCCACAGACTCGTGAGGAACGGCTGTAATGTATCGTCACCCCGATCGAAGTGTATGTAGCGAAGCATCAGGGCCTGATTTGGCTGCTGTCCAGTGTCTGTTAGCCCTGTGTTGATGTTTTAATCTTTGTTTTCTGTGCCTCCAGCTGCAGGAGGATGAGTTGAGAGAAGCCATTTTGCTGGTGTTTGCTAACAAACAGGACCTTCCCAATGCCTTATCAGTCAGCGAACTGACAGACAAACTTGGCCTACAGAGCCTCCGCAGCAGAACTGTAAGTCGCACGAATGAAGACACGCTCTCTCTACGTCTGCAGGGAGATTCACAGACATGCATAGAGCTGCATGTGTACTTGTATTTGTTTGCTAACCCCATATGACCTCTGTCTCCACAGTGGCACGTTCAGTCAACCTGCGCCACCCAGGGCACAGGGCTGTATGAAGGACTTGACTGGCTATCCACTGAGCTGTCCAAGCAATAGTGATGGACTGGCGGGACAGCTGAGAATAAGAGAGAGAGAGACGGAAGTTGAACGCCACAGAACGGGAGAGAAGCCAAGACATTCAATCAAGAAACTGTTGGTCTTCAAGCTCCTGTGCTCACAAAAAGGACAAGGCTGGTGGACAATGCAATCATCATTGGAACATCTTAATATCCTTCTCTTATATTTTTTCTTTTACTTTTATTATTATTGTTATTATTATCCCTTCACATTAGTCTCTACTTTTCTCCTTTTTGTTCCCAACCTCTTACATGGCAACGAGCTGTAATTGCGCTTTCAGTTGCATGACGAGCAAACGGGCTGAAATGTCACGGAAACAGTGAAGAGAATCATGGGAGCTGTATTTCTCTCGACACCTCGGCTCCTGTCTTTGGCAGGGATAGCAGAAATTTCCCATAACCACTTCGATAATGTTGGACTTATTGATATTCACGGTCAAGGTTAGGTGGGGGGGGGACATGATGATCGAACCCCAGAGCTTTGGTTAAGGACAACTTGTAGGCTACCTCAAGCTGTTCAAGCTCCTTTACCCCTCAAGGATATTGGACCCCCTCGCAGACCTGACCCGTCGCTCTTTAGCCTGCAGAATGAGATGGAGAAGGATTGCAGTGATTTCACAAATGGGTTGTTTTGGTAGTGTGGAACGATGTGGACCTCTCAGTAAACGGAACCAAAAAGGAATCGTGCCTTCTGGTCCCTCTTTACACAAATCTGTGTAATCCTTTCTTATCTCGTTCTTAGGTCGCGCTCCCTCCTAAGATGCTTTAGTAATACTGTTTGGGTTGTTTTTTTCTCTTTTGAAAGACAAAATTATGCAATATGAAGACATTTCCTTCTGTGCTGCGATGTGTGCTGTGGTGTAGTGAAACCACAGCTGCGTGTGGGTGTAGATTGCTTCATTGTAACTGAATACACCCTCAACCAGGAAGTCATCCTGTTTGAATACTTGTAAATTGCTCCTCACCCCTGTTGCTTTCTTTTTTAATAACCACCATGATTTAAAGGATAGGATTGAAAACTCGCTTCTCCTCAAGAAAGGAGGGAAGCGCTTTTTCAGTATTGGCACAGGGCCAATGTCAGTGGAATATTAAGATTAAATGGCATGTTTTTTTTTGTGTCTTGGCAGCGCTTATTGCTGAGTTTGTTCCCTGATGGCTGATGTTATATGCTTAATTAATCTAGCCCTCCCTCTGCCCCACCCCTGCCCCACAACACAAACACACCTGCCCGCTAACTTAGCTGGGCATACATTCCAGCCTTTGCTTCAGATGCTGCATGCAGCTGCCACTCTTAAAAATGATGCGCTAACAATGTTTTACAAAAAATGTCTAAATAAAGTCACTGTTCAAAAAAACGACAGATTCTTGACTCCACTTATTGTTGAAGACGGGCAAATGTCGTATTAGGTGGACTTAAAGGTCCTGTATTATATCAATTCAATTCCAAACCCTCCATATTTATATGCTGTATGTTCAAAGATGTTTAATGAAGACTTTTAATGTGATTTTTTTTGAGTTGTTAAATTTAAACCATTATTAAAATCCTTCCAGTCAGGCCAGTTTGCAGCATTTGAAATGGAAATCCTCCTCAGCAGATTTATTTTATTTGAATTAGAGGAGCTGGTGGTGTCGGCCAATATTGTGACTGTTCTGCCTGTGAAGCCTTCATATTCAATTTAAGTAACTGAAATTCAACTTTTAACTAAACTATATTTTTTGAAGAACCTACTTAACCTGAGCCATTTTATATTTGAAAACTCAAAAAATAAATACAGGACCTTAATACTTTCTCAGTCAGCAGCTTTCAATATATTACATGCCTGTATATTAGTCTGTATACAGAAGGTCAAACCAGGCTGTTGTCATTGCAGGTTTTCATTTTCAGATTGACCAAATAATCCTCTGAATACCACAACTGGCATCTTCCTGTCAGGACCTGTCCCTGATAAGAGGAAGAGGTGCGGGCTGAGCTACAGACTCTGTTTAGGCCTGTGACTATGACACAGTTGCTAAAATGGTCTTCACATACGCAGCTTTACTCCGGCCTGTCTTTGGCTAACTATTGTACGGTTTTAAACCGCAACACATCCTGCCACGTCTTACATCCTGCTAATATACCCTGGTCTGTGCTCGGGGACGGCCTCAGGTTGTGTGCTATAGTGAAATGTTCTTCTTCTGTGTTGGAAATCAAGGTAGGGAGGCTTTGTGAGGACCTGCCTGCAGTTGACCTCTGAAGAAATGCTTATGGGGATACCTAGGCGGGAGATGCAGAAAGATGAGATAAATCAGGCAACAGGTAACATGCCAACAGGTATATCTATTTTTATTTTGCTCTTGTTTGGCCACTGATTGGTTGTTTACAGATTGATCCACCGTATCAGTCTAACAGCCCGCTTTGTAATAGTTCACATGGAAAAAGGAAGGAGAGAATGAGACTAACTTGTGAGAATAGAATGAGCTGTTTTGTGCTTGTGAATTAAACATGCAGACTTTAGATTTGGTTTCTAAGTGCCCCGTGGGCTCCTGTGGAAATAAACCTTACACTTATCAAAGGAAGTGGTGAGGCAGAGAAGAAATGACACTTACAGTTTGGTTAAAAAACAAAACGCAGAAAAGGTTGGACCACAGTCAAGAGCCAGACATACACACTGAAGACACATGCTGGCAGGTAAGTCTGGTTCCTTCCTGTGTGGACAGCGTCAGGCTAGAAGGCAGCCGGCACTGTTTGCAGAGTCATAACATGAGATCACAGGATTTGATTGGTCCTTTCTGCCCTTGGGATACAGTTGTGAATTATTTTACCAAGCTTAGAGTGATTTCACACATTGCATGGTTTGCTGTATTTTTCTGTTGCAAAGTCATGAACATGTTCAAAATGGCTGTGTAGGAAATAAGGCAATCCTGTCTGTAATGAAGTTAAAGTAAAGTCTTTTCCTCCTCTTACAGGTTTTAATTGGTGATGCTCATCATGAAGCCACACTCTGCTTTCCCTAAACGTGTCAATGTCTTTTTTTCTTGTCCAGCTGGTGAGAAACAAGCTTGTTACTTGTATTTATAGATTGTATCACAATTTCTCATAGGGACATCAAATGCTGCCTCTGTTTTCACTAAATTTTTAATATACATAGTAGCAAAGCAGTCTTTACTTTTGTACTGTGAGAGTCCTGGAGAGTAAAGCCTGCAGTTGGTGAATTCCATCCTTTATAATAATTTATTTTCTTTAAGGAGGAGCAGAGATGAGAGGAGGAACAGAAGCAGACAGCTGAAATCTCGCTCTTAAAGGATTTGGTCGTCTCTACCCCGTCAGTAGCTCTCTGCATGCAGTTTCCATGGCTGTACTGCAGGGGGCGATGTGCGCAGAGCCAGGGAGACGCCTCAACAACTGCAGGAGAAACCAAAACCAAAAAGCCAAGTTCCTCTTCTGCTTGTCTGTGTTGCTTGGTTAGGAGGCTTGAGGGAAGGCCCATTTTCACTTCGCAAGATCAAGGAAAATGTCATCACACACACGCACGCGCACACACACACACACACACACGCTAAGTGATTGTAAAGGAGGTACAGCATGCCAATTTAAAATATGAATATAACTGATGCCAAACTAATGGTAGAAATGAAACTTCATCTGTCTATCTTTGGGTGATGATTGGCACAAATCAGACTTTTGTTTTGCTAAAATTGAAAGAGTGAATCAGGCAATTTTCTCTCTCATTCACTCAGACAGACACACACACACACACACACGCATTCTGTTGTGAAGGTTAAAAAATCCATGGCTAAGATGCTCATGCATGAATTTATCATTCTCTGTTCAGGTGAGCAAAATAATGATCAATATGACAACAAAAATGCTTTAAAAAAACATTTTCATACATATTGTAATAATGGAGCTACTGCCAACAGCAGCACACAGGCTCCTCTATGGTGCTTGCGTTGTAAAACGTGAGAGATCTGTGAGCAGAAGTCCATCAGAAATACATAAAATATGAGACAGTGGTGTTAGAATTGATGTGGTCATGACAAAATGATAAAAGCCTGTCGTCTTTTGCTCTTCAGCTCTTAACATATGTGTTTGTATTAATAATGAAATTCTACTTCAGATTTAAAGGTGACAAGGTGACAGCTGAGCAGTCTCTCACACAGTCCCCCCCCCCACACTTACTCCCATAGCACCCCTACGCTTCTCCCTATCCACCAACCCCTGCACCTCCAGTCATCAATCTGTCAAGCTCCTGCAGTTGACCACCTGGCCTCCTGGTGCAGCCACAACCACCTAGAGCTTAACACACCAAAGACTGTCGATGGACTTCAGGAGGAGCCCATCCCCAACCACCCCTCTCA
>OMOV01112687.1:0-14390 GCA_900312565.1 Beryx splendens | reverse complement strand
AGCTTGCTCCTCCAGTAAAGCGTCATGTAGTGTCGTCCAGGCGGCTACGTATCTGTGCCTCAGGTCGTATCTGATGATGTCCCTGCTGAAGGCGCGGTTGTAGTAGAAAGCCCCGTTAAACACAACATGGCCCGTCCCAGTGAAACTGTAGGGCAGCTTGTACGAGTTACTTGCTTGACCTGTGGGTAAAGAAAACACTACTGCTGGTTAGGCTCAGGGCACACTCCATGACTTTTAGGATGATTATAGCCATGATTGGGTATCATGGCAGATTTTCAAGATCAGAGCAAGTTTGTGGCGGGCATACAGATGATCTGGTAGTGTGTGAGGGTTCAGGTCTCAAGTGTGTGTTCCCCAAATCCAACTGGTCGTCAAGTGTGTGTTCCCTAAATCCAACTGGGCGTCAAGTAAATGTTCCCTAAATCCAACTGGTCGTCAAGTGTGTGTTCCCCAAATCCAACTGGTTGTTGAGTTTGTGTGCCCCTACAACGCAAGATCAAAAAAACGACCAGTGGTTAAGTGTGTATCTTGTAGTGTGTCCCTAGTTTTAAGGTTTACAACTAGACAAGATTGCAGAGCTGTAGAAGCTTTAGGTTATATTTTAAAAGTTCTAGATGTGCAGTCCAACTGTAGGGCAGTTTGTACGAAACACACTCATTCCTGTACCTGACTTGAAGGTGTCCATGTCTCGGAACTCCAGGAGGTTATTGCCATAGTGACCATTGGTAAGGTAGATGACGTTGCCATGGCCACGGGCATCTCTCATCCAGGCTCCGTCGCTACGGCCGTAAGAGTTCTGCTGGACCGGCTCTGAGATGCTGGCTACTGTGTCCTTACACACCGCTGCAAGCGCACACACACACACACACACACACACACACACACACACACACAAACTGACTGTGAATTAGGCTAATAAGATGGTCAAACTATTGTCAAGATTCTAGAAAATTCTTGAAACAATTCAAACTGCATTGGAAAGAAGTTGACTTATCTTATCTAACTTGTTTTGATAATAATAACATTTCAGCACTCAGTACTAGTTAAATGACTTGTCAAGATGGACATTGTAGTGTGCATATACTGTATGTATATATACCAGGCTTTTTGGTAGTTGTCGGTTGGTCTTTTGGGCTCTCCGTCCAGCTGAGCCGACTTCTGGCTGCCGGGGAAGACTCTCTTATCGTGGAAGATGCTTCAATGGGTGGAGCAATATTAGCAGCCGAGGGTGAAGTGTTAGGCTGAGTGACAGAAGTGGGAGTGGTGGGCTGAATAGTAGTAGTAGTAGTAGTAGTGGTAGTGGTAGTAGTAGTGGTAGTAGTTGCTTTTGTCGTACTTGGTTTTGTACTAGTAGTTTGTTTAGTCGTAGTAGTCGCTTTGGTTGTGGTTGTGGTTGGTTTTATAGTTGTTGTCGTTGGTGGCATGGTAGTAATTAATTTAGTCGTTGGTTTGATGGTAGTGGTGGCTGGTTTGGTTGTAGTTGTGGTTTGTGTGGTGGTGGGTGGGAATGTCGTCGGTTGTTGGGTGGGTGAGGGCAGACTCGGTTTCGCCAGGCCCTTGGTGTTTGGTTTGGGGGGAACAGTGGTGGAAGGTCCTGGGTTCTGGATGAAGAGGGTCGCAGTGGGAGGAAGCTGGTCGGAGATCAGTAAGTCCACTGAAGCTTTTGTACTCAGAGTAGCTATAAGAGGAGAGGAGGGGAAAAGAGGATTATAAATTATTCTGACAGGATGGAGCTATCAGTTTGTAATGAACACAATGCAGGGTAGCACTTCACATTAAGTGTCCATTAACTAACGTTAACTAACGCATTTACTAACATGAATTAAACCTGAATAACAACATGAGGAAAGATTAATGTTAAATGCACCTGAACAACTGCATTAATTAATGTTGTTGTACATGTTTGTTAATAATGTTAACTAATGTGTTTACTAACATGAATTAAGCATGAACAGTGACATTAATAAAGGTGAGTTCATATTAAATGCACAATAAACAACTGCATTAAGTAATGATAACAATAGCAGATATTCTACAGTAGACTTACAATCCTCCCCTCTTTCACCCTTCTCCTCTTTTTCGCTCGCTCCTTCTGCCTTGTAGAAGGTCACGCCCCTTATCACCATACTGTTCTTGTCTTTGATTGGCTGCCGTGACTCTGTCTTGTTTTTGTTTGGCTGCTGGGTTCCTGTCTTGTTCCTCGTTGGTTGTTGTTGCTCCAGGCCGTCTTGCGATTGGCTCTTCTTGGGCTGACCTACGTAGCGCTCTTCGTAATTCCTCTGCAATAGTAACAGTGACATCCCATCACATACTGTATATCTGCTATACTGGCAAAACAACATTGTTCTAACTTGTAATTCCAACACTCCATACTGTATGTATGTAAGTAATGCATTAGTACCTGTTTGTTGGTGTAGGCTGCTCCATGTTTCTGTCCCGAACGCTCCAGATCATTCACTTTCTTCTTTTTCTGTTGGGCCCTCTTCTCTTTCTCTTTTTCCTTTTCTTTCACTCTCTCCTTCACCCGCTCTTTGTCTCTCATTCTCTCAGTAAAATTACGGGAGAAAGCCTGGAGAGAAAAAGCCAAAATGAAGGCCAGACATAAAAGAGTCACACTAGAGCAGAATGGAGTCCTGTGTGTGAGGGTGTGTGTATGTGTGCTTACCTTCTCCATGTTGTCCACCCTGGTCAGTAGCTTGGTGGTGACAGAGTGTAGCTTTAACAGGTCCATCCCATACAGAGAGCCCTCTAACAGATCAATGATGGTTGAGAGCTAGACCGACAAAATCAATCAAGATATAGACAAATAAATGAGCAGTGAGGCAGATAGAAAAATATGAGCATAAATAACAATGGAAACGCATATATCAAATAAGTAATGATGAAGTTCCTACCTTAATGTCATCTTTGCCCGCCTCCTGCAGTTTTTTAAACCTGTATTCTCCCTCGCAGGGGTTGACCGCTGAGGGCGGGGCCAGACACACACAACTCTTGCAGTCTGTTCCCTTGGTAACCGTCTCCACGGTGTAGAAATCCCGGGTGGCCGGTGCCGCATCACCATCATGGATGCGGCTGCAGTCAGAGCGCTTGATTGGTCGAACGATACAGCGACACACACAGTCGGACCCCGAAGACATGGTCTTCACCTTGTCGTAGTCGCCCAGCAACTGAGAGGAGAAGACAGAGGTTAAAAACTAAATCTCAGCATCTCTCTCTCATTATATCCAGGCGCTGAGCAACAAAGTTGGAGACAAACTAAACTAAACTAAACTAAACTAAACAATGAGGAACTCAAGGATTACCACAGTGAGTTTAATAACTGAGGGACATTTAAACATGATGCAACAAACAATTTCAACACCTGAAAATATGAAGTAGAAGTAAGAAACTATGCAGTAGCAGCAGTTGTAACTTTAGCTACTTGAGAAGACACAAGACTTGCAAACAGGCAATTACTTTTTGGAGCACATGTCTGAGGGGTAAAAAGATATTACATAAGCAGCCGCCAGAAGGATGTAAACCATTACCATGCACAAAACCCTGCATGGGGCACCCAGTCCTGAGTCACATTTACCACTAACTGTCTTTCGGATGAAGTGGACGCAGTTGAGGAAGGCTTTTTTTTAGGTTTTCAAAGGAAAAAGAGAGAGCGCTTTTTGAGAGCAAATTAAAACAATACATGTTTAATATAACACCTAATTTCGCATTACCACATTCTGTCTCCATGTCTCCCTGTTCTATGTTTTTTATACATTGTTAAATCCATTTGTGTAAATAATACTGTCGAATTCATTTTATATCCTACTACAGGTTTTGGATTAAAAAAAAACCTTATCCAAAATGAACTGAGAGCATAATAATACTGAGTTTGAATATTCCATTGGATTACATTGCTGAATGCAGTTTCAACCTGGTAAATTTATTACATAACAGACTACATTTGGGGGGGAAACAACCTTCACATCCCTGCGTGAAGCACACTGGACTAGTAAGAGAGGTGGGTAGTGTATTTCTGTCCTAAACTAAAAGACTGTGGTTTTCACATTTTACTGAACAGATATTCTGTGTGTTCAGATGATGTATTCTGAAGAAATGCAGTGTGAGCATCAGCTGGCTGTGAAGAGGAGGCAACATTCCCCAGCTCCTGGCTATCACACCCATCCATCCATCCATCCATCCATCCATCCATCCATCCACACTCCCATGTTCCTGGGATTCCCCCTCATTTGAACTCTGCCTCTCATGGGGTTTGTGTTAAGTCATCTCCCATGCAGAGCAATTCTCATACAGAGTTAATAGCAGCGTGCTCCAGTCACTTACTGGTGAGTTACACATCACATTATGCTCTGAGATAGCCACAACAAAAAGTCACATGTGGAAACCCACATCTGAAGTCAAAGCACATGTGCTTTTTGGTTAGTTTTCATATGTGGACACAAATGTTTTTTAATCAGATTTTGTGACAGTTTTTACTTAATTTCAAGTCAGAGATAAAACGTTTTTTCTCTTCAGTTTTCACCTGCCAATATTCAAACGCAAAGAGACAATTCATTTTCACACAGGAAATGTGAAATGTCACCTTTAAAAATGAAAACCAACGCGTCCAAAAAGCACATGTGCTTTGAATTCCCATGGGGGCTTTCACATGACTTTCATACTAAGGGTATGGAAAATATTGCAGAGTATGATCTGTATGGAGGATAATTTAAGCGAGGGACAAGCTGTAGAAAGCAGAATAACCTCTGACATGTGAATCACAGGAGGAAGCTTTGTACTACAGTGTCTAACCCACCAGACTGCCAGAAAGTAAGACAATTCAAGCCTCGGAACGTTTTGTTGAACTCGGTTCAAATATCTTGTAATGTTATGTTCAGCAAAGATAGGCCTACATAATAGGCAGAACATGACTCGAGATCTTCTACCATTTCTAAGGGTCTTCTGCTAAATGCGGCAAAAAACTGACCCACCAAACAGCATTTATTGAAATAAAATCTCAACTTTTATCACTGGTTCACATGCTCTCTACCGCCCTCCGCTGTGTGTGTCTGTGAAGGAGGATTGTGTGATGTCAAGCGAACCAATGCTAAGAGTTTATATTTGACTAAAATAAGTGCTGTTTGGTGTGTTGGATGTATGCCGAATTGGAGAATGGCTGCTTGTGCTTCAGAAAATGTATACAGTTATGTTCTGCAAGGTCGGTACGTTGGCCGGTACGTACGGCAACATTGAACTAGGAGATTTTTAATGGGGCTTCGGCGCTTTCTCCCCGCACAGGCTACACCGACCTGGGTCATGACGTTCTCCTGGTTCTCCAGCTCATCCTCCAGAGGCTCGGCGGTGGGCTGCTCAGCTCTCCCCGGGGTGACGCCCTCCTCTCTGACCCCGACAGGAGCGTCTGTCGTTGGGGTCTGGTGCTCCTCTCCCCGCCGCGTGTCCTCCACTTTAGCCCCGGTGGGAGCGTCCTTCCCCGGGTTACCCAGCTCTGTTACTGCGGTCAGCACCGTCTCCTCCAGGGAGTCGTCAGCCTCTCTGTCCGCCTGCAGAGCATCACTGCGGGCAGGACAAACTCCACTTACAGCAAAATATAAAACCAGCAGGGAGAATCTGGACCGCATCTCTGCAGCTGCATCCAATAGACAATAGAGCTCAAACTCAATCTCTGTAAATAAACTATTGTTAATATCAATTTAGTCCTCTGTAGCCCAAAATAAGACCAGTCTGCCTACGGAATGAATGAATACGGCCCAGTTATGAGTCCATTAGACAAAAAGAGAAGTTTAAAAAATAAAACTTCACTATAAACAAGTTGTCCACCGTCCAAACATATCCAATAGCCTACAGTTAGGGTCCAAACCACTAGTCCAACAAAGTTGAGAAAAGAGTCTCGAGAAGTTTCGAGAGTAAAACTTCCACCAAAAAAATTCGGTGCACGCGACTTCTGACATCTGCCATTCACTTTCTCTGGACGAGGTCAGCTGATCTGAGCTGAATCACTAAAATGATTCCTATAACTCTAACCCAAACTGCTCCGTGTGACGTGTCGCCGGTGAGCTGGGTGGCACACACACAGACAGACCTACCGGACCCGGTCCAACCTGAGCGCCTGTGTGTGTGTGTGTGTGTGTGTGTGTGTGCGTGCGTGCGTGTGTGTAGTAAAGAGAGTGGGGGAAGAGAGTGGGAGAAATAAAGAGACAGTCTCATAGTCCTTATAGGGACTTAGCCTATGTCTGTTGTTCTTTTTTGTTGGGGTGTAGCCTACTGGGATGAAGGCTTCCATAAGCAAATTTATCGATTTGGATACATTTAGTTGTAAGAAGTCAGTTCTAGATGACTCTGTGTCTAGTAAGCACACAATGAACAAGCATAGGAGCCAGGTATAGTCCGTGTAGGAGCCATTTGAATTAGACTATTATATGTGTTTGTATAGCTCACTGACCACAAGGGTGCAGTGTAGGTTCTGTTCATGTGGTATAGGCAGCAGGTGTTTTAAATGAACAGGTATGATCCTGTAGGTGATGGGGAGCACATGGTTCTTACCGTGATCTGTCTGTCTCAACCCAACGTCAAACAAGACTTCATTCATAAGTGTAAGTACTGTTTTTGTAAATGTTTCAATCAATGGGAACATCACCCAAAGAAGAACAGTTTTTTGGCATTGTTTATTTTAAGGTATATATGCGTGAAGAACATTCCTTAAGCCACCTACATTAAGTGACTAATTAAATTTAATAGTTTGTTGTTGTTGATCATTGGTCACATACAGTGATTTGGGTCACGTGGTGTTGGTGGCACAGCAGTAATCAGCATATCACCTGTTCACCTGTTGGTTTTTGTGAATGGATGGAGAGGGGGTGAGAAGGGTAGTCTTACTTTTGCTGACCGCTGTTTATGCCCTTTACAACCTTGGATACTTTCACTGTGTTTACCTGCAGCCCTTTGGATTAGTGATTCTCTGGCAGCCAGCGCGTCGGGCAGGTAGTCTCCCCTACTTAGCCTCTCGGCAACTAAATTTTGTTCTAGATATATATCTAGAACATAATTTAGTCAAGGTTTTGACATAGTCAGTATGCATGTATGTGCAAGTGATTTATAAGTCTATGTGCAAGTATTTCAGATGTATGTATGCAAGTATTTTGTCAATACATGTATGTGTGAGTGTTTGACATATGTGTGTGTGAATGTTTCAAATGTGTATGTGCGATTAAATTATAAATAATAGCCTACACGGCTCCTCATAGATTGCCGCTGCAGGGGCTGATGCTGTTTGGAGCTCAGGGGCCTGGCTTGTGTGTGGTTTGACTCAGCGCTGGATGTGAATATTGTGCTTTTCATGCGACTGCTGTAGCTATTGATGTTGCTGGCTTTGCAATTGACCCTTATTGTGATGGTCATTTTTTGCGTTCAAAATGAGTGGAACAAGGGCTGGTTCAACTGTTGGCAAACCTGAAATGGAGAAAAGAAAAATAACTCTCAGTGAAAAGGCCCTGGCAAGCAAAATTGAGTCAATCCAGAAGGAGCATACAAGGAAAGTAGACAAATAAAAAGTGTGATATTGTCTCTCAAAGAGCTTATGAGAGATGATAAAAATGCTTTGCAGGTTAAATCACAGCGTGATGTTTTGATACAACTATCTGAAAATGCCATTGCATTGCACAAGTCTCTGATGCCGTTAATCCCATCTGATGAACAAGAAAAACAAAATGCAGGGTTCACAAACATCAAACACAAGCAAGGATTTACTGAGGATGTTAGTGTGGTTTTCAGAAACCAGCAGACCTCTATCAGAGCTAACTCATAATACTGAATGGCCCCAGGAAGCTTTGCCAGAGGAAGAAAGAGGAGCTCAGGAGGAGGTGAGAAATGGAAAAGAGCCTCAATTTCACCAAAATCCTCAACATGATGACCAGGATGAAATAACGCCATGTGACAGTATATCAGACCAAAGCAGCAAGAAACACAGTTCAAAATCTAATGTTTCCACAGCCTCATCTGCACATCTCGGAGCTGAGGCTGAAATGGCTGCTTTACTTACCCGTCAAAAGTTGCTCAAGGAAAAGCATGCTCTTGAGGAACAGGAAGAGCAATTAAGAAAACAATAGGAAGAACTTCAGCTTGAAGCAGATGTTGCCGCATCTGTGGCGAAAGTGAATGTCTTAAGAGCCTCTGGATCAGGCGTGCAGAGTGCTGCTCCTCGGGGATTGGACGGCATGGAATCTTATTCTAATCTTATTTGGAAAAGAGGAAAAAACTGTTGAAGCTCTCAATATTGATGCAGAGACTTTTGTGCCACACAAATTTGAAAAGGATGGAAAAGGACAACCAGTAGCTGAAAATACAGATTCACACTTCAGAGGCACAAGGCCAAAACAAAAGGAAGCAGATGATGCCACACATCTCCACCAGGGGCCCTCAGTGCTCATAAAAACACGGAGCACAGTTCCAAACGCTGCAGCGCCTCCAGTGTTTCATCACAGAGATGTACACACACCTTTTTCCAGGAATAGCAGCAGTGATCAGAACCACATAATGTCTATAATGGAAAAACAGAATGAAATAACCTCAATGCTGGTGCATCAACAATGTCTTGCATCACTGCCTAAGACAGACATCCAAATATTTGATGGCGATCCTCTGCAATATCATGCCTTTATGCAGTCCTTTGAACAGGTCATAGAGGGAAGGATTGACAGTGCTGGAGACTGCCTGCATTTCCGGGAACAGTGCACCAGGGGGCAACCAAAAGAGCTCGTCAGCAGCTGCCAACACATGACTGATGGCACTGGATGTGCAGTGGCAAAGGCTTTACTCCATGAACACTTTGGAAATGAGCATATGATAGCATCTGCCTACATGGATAAAAGCTTTTCATGGCCATCAATTAAGTCAGAGGATGGGACGGCTTTATAGTCTGTTCTTGCATGGATGTTGCAATGCCATGAAGGAGGTATATAATCTGTGTGACTTAGAGGAACACTTTGCCGATTTTCAACCAGCTTTGTATCATTACAATGTCGGTAGTATACGCAAATTAATATGTTTACCTTCCCTCCATGTTGCCTGCACCGAGAGCTCCGTTCATTTGCCGGCAGAAACTCCGCTGGATGATCACCCGGCGGAGTTCTGCCGGCTCGTACGGCTCTCGATCCGACTGTCCGTGGATGTGGGCGTACAAAAATGAGTAAATACAATCTGTAGTTAGAATAACAGCCATGCGAGCCGGGGCAGCTTCAAAATCTGTTGTAGCCTACTTCCACGAACCAGTGACGTCATTGGTTCACGGAAGTACAACAGATTTTGAAGCTGCGCCCCAGAGACAGAGAACATTAAAAAAAAAAAACCTGTTGTTGTTTTTCACACTATATCCTGATTTCGGATAGATAGAGATATGGCTAAAAACCGGCTAAATGTTCCTTTAAATACACCTGCCAATATGCTCACTGTGATTAAAAGGTTGCCCTACAAGCTGAGGGACAATTGGTGAACAGTGGCATGCGACATCCAGGTAAAGCATCGCCGAAGAGCTATGTTTGCTGATATTATGGCTTTTATTGAACGTCAAGTGAAAATTGCAACAGACCCTGTATTCGGAAACATACAAGATGCTCCAATGTTAGTGGCAATCAAAGAAGGCGTCAGAACAAAACCTTCACCTCGCTCAAAGGCTAAAGGAAGCAGTTTTGCCACTACTGTTACTGCAGTTGAAAGTAAGACCCAACCAGAAAACAAGGTTAAGGATGGACATTTATCTGGGAAGACTTGCCTGTACTGCAAGGGTGGACACACGCTGGGAGTCGTGCACTCTGTTGGAGAGGAGAGCTCACAGTGAGAAGATGGATTTGCTGAAAAAGAATGGAGTTTGTTTTGGCTGCTTGTGCACTGGGCACATTAAGGAGTGCAGGAAATGTCTCTCTTGCAAGACATGTGGCTCGAGACACCCTAGTATGCTTAACATCCACTATAAGGAAAAGGGAGCAGAGGCGGAGAAATGCAGGAGCAACTCAGACAGTGCAGTGGACAGTGCTTTGGTCGCAGTCCAAACCAGTAGTCTCACTGAACAAGACTGTAAGGTCGCCATCGTACCAGTGAAGGTTAAATCAAGTAATGGTAAAAGGGCAGTGGAAACCTATGCCTTTTTAGACCCGGGGAGTTCGGCATCCTTCTGCGCAATGGGTCTGATGGATAAACTGAATCTCTCTGGGAGAAAAACAAAGATTGTTTTTCGCACCATGGGCCAAGAGAAAGTTGTCGACAGTTGCATTGCGTCTGACTTGGAAGTGGCTTAGACAGTGATTGGTACTGTGAAATGCCAGATATCTTCACACAACGTAGGATGCCTGTTAATAGGAGCAACATCCCATCACAGGAAGACCTGCAAAAATGGCCTTATTTGGAACATGTCTACCTGCCAGAGATAGACGCAGATGTGGAGCTTTTGATGGGCATGAATGTGCCCAGGGCTTTGGAACCACTGGAAGTCATCTGGAGTGTGGATGAAGGGCCATATGCCATCAAGAAGATGCTTGGTTGGACTGTAAATGGACCACTTGTGGGAGATTGCAGTGATGGTCCTGATGCATCAATCTGCAGTTACCATCAACAGAATTTCTGCTGTTATACTTGATGAGCTCTGGAAACAACAGTTCAAGACAGACTTCCCTGAAAACAGTCAGGATGAACTGCCAGGGCTGTCGAGGGAGGACTGTAAGTTTCTGGAAATGGCCAACAAAACTGTGGAACTTGTTGATGGCCATTACAGCATTGCTTTGCCTCTGAAGAACAGAAAAATGCGCATGCCTAACAACTGGAAAATTGCAGAGCAACGTGCCCTCAACCTGAAGAGGAGGTTTAGCAGGGACGCATCATTCCACAAAGACTACACTGCTTTCATGAATGATCTCATATCCAGGGGATATGCAGAGAAAGTGCCAGCCACAGATCTGTAGCACAGTGACGGCAAGTTTTGGTATATTCCACATCATGGCATATGCCATCCCAAGAAAAGAAAGATCTGGGTCGTCTTTGATTGTGGAGCATCATTCTAAGGTGCATCACTCAACGCACATCTCCTGCAAGGCCCTGACCTTACAAGTACGTTGCTTGGAGTCGTGACCAGGTTCAGGAAGGAGCCCGTTGTTCTGATGTCTGACATTGAGGCTATGTTTCACCAAGTTCGAGTGCCAGAGGAAGATGCAGACCTGTTGCGATTTCTCTGGTGGCCCAGTGGAGACTTCAGTCAGTGTATGGAAGAGTACAGGATGGTTGTCCATTTGTTTGGGGCAACATCACATACGGTGATTTGGGTCACGTGGTGTTGGTGGCATGGCAGTAGTTATCAGCAGATCACCTGTTCACCTGTTAGTTTTTGTGAATGGGTGGAGAGGGGGTGAGAAGGGAAGTCTTACTTTTGCTGACCGCTGTTTATGCCTTTTTGGGATGCTGTTTATGCCCTTTTGAACGCTGTTTTTATGACCTTGGATGCTTTTGACTGTGTATTACCTGCAATAAATCTACAAAACGCAGCCCTTTTGGATTAGTGATTCTTTGACAGCCAGCTCCCTACTTAGCCTCTCGGCGACTAAATTTTGTTTTAGATAATCGCCAATATTATTTTTATTAATAAGGATCCCCATCAGCCGCCTGTACACAAGGGTGTCAATTATTCTTCCTGGGGTCCCAGTAAAACACAATAGGCTATATATCCAAAACAAATGCACAAAGTTTAAAACCAGGATACAAAAATTAGGACCACTTTGTCATGGGCCACAGCATGAAAGACAAGCAGGAATATTAATAAGAGAAGTCACATTTGTACAGTGATTCTTACATAGCAGACTGACTATCTTCCTTGAGGGTAGATTCCCATGCACACATACATACATACATACATACATACATACATACATACATACATACATACATACATACATACATACATACATACTGTACATACAGAGGTCTCAGTCTAGATTTTAATAACAGTGACCCTACCTGGGCCACTCTCTGCTCTATACATGGCTCAAAGTCTTGTATATTGACTGTACTCATCAAAATACTGCTTAGTGTTCTGTGCTCTATTGCTTGTTTGGGGGGAAAAAACAACTTTTATGAATGAAATTCTCTGACAGATTCTCAGAAAAATGTATAGCAGGAGAGATCACATATTTTTATCCTTTGTACTTTTTGTATTTTTTGAGATACACTCTCCACCTCCTCCACTCTGTATTCACAAACCTCATACTGCTACAAAGCTATTCTGTAATAGTCTGATTTGTTCCATATTCAGCAGAGTTGTAAAAGCCATAAAGTAACACATGGCTGTAAAGGCAGAGCATCAAATCTAAAGAGCGTGTCCCAAACCAAACACTATTCATAGATTTATGAATTGATGGTGTGTATACCCTGCAAGAATGGGTAATTTGTAACACTAATCTAGTTTAGGACAGCATACATTTGTGTTACTTTTCAACAAATAATTATTAATCACAACAAATACTTAGTAGAGTTAAATATGACTATTATTCAGAACTATAGCTGTCACACAGAAGGAAGGCTATGTCTGCTTACATCAAAAAGACACAATATGCATCATATTGAAAAATCATATCAGCTATAGGTATGATGCACAGATGATTACCTACAGTTGAGTAATGGAAGTCACAGATAACCAAATTATATTGTTCTTGTTCAACTTTTATAGCTCCATAATATTGCTACAGTGACTTATAGTGTGTCTATGATACTCTATAGTCAGTCTAGAGCACCCTTATTGTACTTTATGGTGTTTTAATCTCCTATGGTATCTCTATTATTCCTGTAGGGGCTTATATTTTTGCTGTGATATTTGTATAGTATCCTTCTAAAAAAAATAATTATAGGATTAGGCTGCTGTAGTTCTGTTTCCTAACGGTGACGATATTTTAGAGTGAACCCAGGATCAGAATAATGAAGAGCTGAACATCTCTACCAACCAGCAGTCACTTAAAATACGCTTACATTTACTTTAATTCACCCCTTAATTCATGCAAAATACCCTTAAAATGAATTACAGGAGTTATTAATGGAGGAGACCCCATCACAACCTCCTTAAACAAACTTAATGCTTATACTTTCTAATTGAATGTAAAATTCAGGGAGACAGGAACTTTCCATTAATAACTCATTAATAACCCTTAATTACTAGTGTCTCCATGAACCTACCCATGAACAAATCCCTTAAAAACCCATGATACTAACCCTACTTTTTTAAAGCTATGTTATTTTTAATGGATAATTAATATATGTAATGAGAAATTAAGTACATTTGAAAATAAGAGGCTTAGTTTCATAGTGTCACATCTCTGTCTGAATACCAGCAGGTGGCAGACTATGACAGTCTTATTGTAAATGACATGACATTCCCTCATATTTCAACACCCCCGCCCATCTCACAGCACGGCGCCTTACAGAGCACAGAGGAAATGAGCTCAGCAACACCCAACTATATCTTTCCCCACATGGGTGTCGCTCATTTAGTTTAGATTTTTCTAGATTTAGGTTTCTACACTTATCAAAACACAAGGAATATATAGGTGTCTGGAAGCTGAGAATAACAGTATAGGGGAGTTGAGATTATCTCCTTAGTGTTGTTCATTAAGGGTGATAAAGGCTAAATTATCATTTCCTAGAGACTCCTGAGAGGAACAGAAGCACACGTCATGGGAGCATCTTCCTCTGGATTGTTGGATGAGGCCAAAGTCAGCCACATCAAAGGTAAAAAAAAATATATAGGTGATTATTTTATTTTAAAGCGTGTTATGGTGTTATTGTTGACTTAAGTGGCTTCGTATTCAGAGTGTGTAATTGTTTGTAAAGGGCTTTGGTAGCTCATGTTAAGAAATACCATTTTAAAATGTAATTTGAATCTGAATCTAAATCTAAATAGACAGAGAGAGAAAAATGGGGACAGAGAGAGAGAGAGAGAGAGAGAGAGAGAGAGAACAAAAGACAGAAAGTGAAAGAGAAATAATACAAGTAGCAGTAGTGTTAGTAGTAATAGTAGTAGCAGTGTACATTGCAGTCAGTGATGTAGTGGCAAATAAACAGGCAGGTAAACTATGATCTCCAATTATTGATGATCATAAGTAAAACAACCACCAATGTAAACAAAATTAAATTATAAGAAAAGTTATGTTTTTTCCCTCTTAACCCTAACCTTAAACCCCCTTCCTCAAATAACTTACATCTGTTTTACTACTTACTGTGATGTATACTATGAATTCATGTTATCATAATTTATGTCAGGCCTAAACAGGTGGTAAACTGAGTTTATGTGCGTTGGTGTTGTCACTTTCTATATGAAGTCATTAATGAGTCTTATATCACACAGTAAGTAGTAAAACAGATGTAAGTTA
>OMOV01112684.1:0-11086 GCA_900312565.1 Beryx splendens | reverse complement strand
TTTAAAACTGAACTTGAAATTGAATTCTTGATGGACCCGCAGTGTCAAGGAATGATGCAGAATACTGTCACGCAAATCTGCATATTGGGTTGCTTTTGTGCCTGCTTTCCCTGCTTCAGAGCTGTACAATACAATGAGGGGAAGGAGCAGAGGGAGAGGAAATAATCTTGCTTCTAGGCGCGGAAAATGAATATTGTACATTATTGTGCCGACAAATATATCAGAAGGTCCACACACTGACAGGTTGATGCGTAATTCAAACGCTGAAGTGGGAAGCCTCTTCATCAGACGTGACATCTCTCCCACAGTGAGAGAGAGAAGTCACAGAAGACGGCGAAGAAGAGAGCCGAATTCTGTGAAAAAAATATGAGCATGAAAAACACAATAGAGAATATCATCAGTGCATGAAGTGAGCAAGTGAGCTGTTGCACACATAAAGAGACCAGATGCAAATCCTGGTCTTCACTGAGAACAAGCATCATATCAATCAGAGGACTTCCTTCCACCCAGGCCAAAAAAATGTCACTTTGGGATGAAACTGTTCAGAACACCGGTCAGCAAAACAGCTGATGTCCCTCACCTATGCTTAAATTTGACAATTTGCTGTCAGGCATTCTGTGTGAGGAAAATGAAGTTCCAGTCATTCTGTCTTCAATTTCATGGTCCTGCATGACACATTCGGTCTGATTAAAACCACTTGTGGGATACATACAGTACCAACCATGACCTCCTGCTTGGTTTCTGCTCCTCCGTCTGTCATGGTAATCTCAAGGTTCGTTAACTGTGAGGTAGAGTTGTGATCCGTGTAAGAAAACAACATATAGGTTGACATGGGACGAGCATTTTACCTACCGTACTTGGTTGAAAAGCGTTCTTGCACCAGCGCTGGTCCCACAGTGGCTGAGCATTACTTTCATGAACACACTGGTTTTAGCTGTCTAGACATGGATAATTTATACTGTAGACCTTGGGTAATTTCCTATGGTACAGCTAAGATGGCTGCCATTGAATTTTAAATACGTTTCATGGATATAAGAGGTTTTTTTTTAGCTGTGGACAAAAGGCTTTCAGGTGAGCTATTGGGCCCTCTGACGGCCATATTGGAGGTCCACAGTTATTAGGCAACAGCAGCTGCTTCCAGCTGTTGTTGCTTGGTTGCTTCTGAACAATGCAAGATTGAATAGATGGAGGGCCACACACAAATAATGTTACATAAACTTTATTCTAACAGCATAGCAGAAAGTAGCCCAAAGTTTCAGCATTCCACTTTCATCAGGGGCAAACACAAACTTTATAGCCTCTGTCTTCGGACACGTTAGATTGTTACGTTAGATTGTTTTCAATTCATGTCATTTCTCTGTATACAATATACACAAAATGAATTGCAGTCCTCGAGTTTCACAAGAGGAAATTACCAAGAGAATGAGCCAAAAATAAGAAATAAGCAAAGTAACCCCTCATGTCCTTTCTAACCCATTTGTAACTCTTACTGAACTTAGGAGGAAGGGTTTAAAAGTTGGGTTTAAAAGTCCTCATTTAAGCCATTGGGTGCTACAGTGTTATGAGTCCAACAGGCTTCATGCTGCAGCAACCTAAGCTCCAAGCCCACCTCCTGGAACAAGTGACTTTTTCAATGCCCTGAAATTTCTCACTAACAATAGGATGGTTGTGTGTTGGGAAATGTCTAGCAATGGGATAATTGATGTCATGTCTCCTTAATGCACTTTTATGGTCTGTAATTCTCACTTTCAGTTGTCTTTTAGTCGTACCCATGTAGGCTTGGACCACACAGGCATTTTAACATGTATATAACACCACTTGGGATGGGATGGGACCTCTGTGCCTGATCTGTTTCATATGAGATGATACCAACCATATCTTCCAAATTTCTACTTCTTTTATACGCAAAAATGGTGGCTCAAATAGTTCACCAACCTTATCATCTGAGGCCAAAATATGCCAATGTCTTCTTAGAATTGTCTTAATCTGGCCTGATGGGGGTGGAAAAACTGGAAGCGAAAACTGAAGAGTAACTCTTTTCCAGACTTATGACCAGGCTGTAATAGAGCTTGTCTGTTTGGTAGGCAGTAATAACCCTCTTCTCAGATAACCCCTGGTTGTGAATTTTGGCAAAACACTTTTGGCTTTCATCAAGTCATCATCCAAAGAATATATCCTCTGCAATTTATACTGTCTCAATTGAATGGACCCCGCTTCAAAAGGTAGTGGATGAAAGCCCCTGGCTCTCGACACAGCATTTCTATCTGTCCGCTTTGTATGAATAGGACTAGACAGTTTGGAGCCTTCCTTGCAGGCCTACACAGACATGGAAATGAGACAGAAAGACAATGTTCAGGTTATCTGAGTAAAGTTTATTTAGCATTATCTGTGTGTGGCCCTCTGTCTATTCAATCTTAAATTTAGGACTCAGCTATCTCAACAGCATCATATATGGGGTAAAGTTCTGTGCGATTTTGGGCACAGATCATTTTATCACTGACACATCTGCCCAATTTTGTGTTCAGATAATGTCAGTTTGCTAGCTATACCTAACCATAACATCCAGTCAGCAACCATCACTGTGTTGTTAACATATAACCCTATATGATTTGCACAGTACAGCAGCTAAGGTTACAAGGTGGTGGTTAGTTCCCTCTTCCACCCTGCCTTCTGCCATCTTTACAAATGCATAATGAGTGACCAAGCCTTGTTCAAACCCATAGAACTTTATTTAAAATTCTAGTCAAGATCCCAACATTTCAAAAGATACTAAATATGTCATGCCGAATTACAGGAAAATGTGTATAAAATCCATAAAAATGGCATCTTGGTTATGAATATTTCACTCAACATAAGCATGAAAGTTTTAATGAAGCCTGGGAATGAGGAGATCCAGAATGTGTGTCTCATACTGAATGGAAAAAGTGTTTTTTCTAACTTTGAATCTACTCAAGGGGAAATGTAAGGGAAAATCAGGGTGCAAGGGCTTATTGCTTTGCTAACTTAATTTGCTGGCTTGCAAAGCCCAAAACCAACTGTTTGCTTCGGTTACCTGAGCTGATAGTGCTTTGAAGTAGAGGTTAGGGCTGGAAAACATATTTAAAAAAATGTCAGTATCTTAAATGTTGAAACAAATCTACCTTATCAGAACACTCTTCACTTTTAGCTAATGTCACTGGACCTGCACCCATGACATGTCCCTTTTTGTGGTTTCTCTCTTTTTCTAACTTGGTTGTTTTACTTTATTTGCACATTTTCTCTCATCAACTTCCATAATGGCACCAGCCACGGTTGCTATTTCTGGTACAACTGAATATTCAGCAAAATGACGCCTTTGCCATGGTAACACAGCTCCTGCTGAACTCATGCATTGTACCATTTCCATGACATTATCAAAAGTTTTCTCCGCTATAACGACCAAAAGGAAAGTTGAAGAATGCTTTGTCCATTTAAGCTGTTCTCATATCCTGTTCTGTCTTTCCAAATCCCCGTTTTCAGCTGGTTTAGCTGCCACTGGTGTGATGTTTGGCCTTCCTTTTGTTTAGAAGTCCAATCAGACAGAGAGCAGTGAAATATCTGCAGAGGTGTAAGGTTTGTGTGCTGACAATCGGGCAATGACGTCAAGTGGTGAATCACATGCAAGGACTCAGACACAGACACAGATACACACACAGATACACACGCATGAAAACTACATGCCAAGCAATCAGTAATGAGATAACAGCTATGCTTCACACTTTATGAATGATATGTATATTTGCATGAGATGCTCACAAACCGTCTGCAGACCCTTGGATTGGACTGAGGCAGTTTATGGATCTGTGGCAATGGTGGCACACTAAATCTCCAGCAAAGCAAAGATCTTATCTCCGTTTTATCAATAGTGTTATTCTATACAGCTTGATTTTCTCACGTCCTTTCAACGTTTTAGTGTTTCGTTATTCCCATTGTTTTTTTTGACTGATGGATAGCGGAGCACGCTGACATGAGACAGCATGAGAAACCACACCCACTCTCCCTTTTCCTCTCTCCAGTTCATATCTCCCTGCTGAGGGGCAGAAAGTTAGACAAAGGCACACTGATTTCTCCATAGACATGCCATGCCAGACGTGCCATGGCTGCAGGCCTGGCTGTGGCAGTGATGTATGTGTTGACAATCTCAGGAGCTGTCCCTCTATTCAATTTCCTCTCTGCTTAGAGGTGGTTTTTTTGTTTTTTTTTAAATTTCCCTTGCTTTCCTATTGGCTCATGCTCACTCCTCAATCTTGCCAAAACGCGAGTCTGTGTGGTTGAGGTAGAATCTCTCCATCCATCTCTCCCTCTGTCCCTTAGTGCTGCTCGCTCTCTCTTTATTCCATCAAAAACCTTGCCATAGAAATGGGGAAGTGTTTAATACCGTTTCTATCAGTCTTTCTCACTCCCTGTCTTATTCTCTGTAGGTCTCTCTGTCTCTCCTCTCTCTTTGTCCCTCTCTCCCTCCATCTGTAGATCCATCTGTCTGTCTGTTTGGCTCTACCTACTCTCCTTTCTCTCTCTCTCTCTGGCATCACTCCAGCTCTATTTGGAGACACCATATAAATGGAAGAGTTATGACCTGTCTTCAAACTAATTGATGGGACACTGCGGCACAGAGCGTAATAGAGATGATCCCGACTTCATTTAATGCTTATTACAGTAGTGCAGAGAGTGAAATGGGCACCGTCCTGGTGGATTTATTAGAAATGCCCTGACAGTTTAATATTATCACCAGCTCCGTCTCATCCACGCGTCCCACTCTATATGTCGCAATCAAATCCTCCACCCACCTGTGAAGTTTCCAAAGGTGTGTCTGGAGAGAGAGGAGGACAAGTTTTCTGTTTTGCACAAGATCAACATAACAGCTCGGGGATATTTCAGGTAAACTTTCAAAGAGTTGCAGAGGCGGTAATTCTGTGAAGCATGCCAAAGGAGGGGGGGGGCAAGAGTGCTTGTTTGTGTGTTTCTCCGGTGCTCTAGTCGTTCTCCAGGTGGTGGAAGGACACAGCTGGAGTGGCATTTCTCACACTGCGGAGCCGACACACAGGCTCTTATTTATTTCATAATGCCTGACACAACTTTATTTCATTTCTGTCTCAACACATAGCTGGAACTTTATTTCTTTGTTGTGTGTGTGGGCACACACGGTCTGGTGGCCTTTACCTGCTTGTGGACTCTTGATTAGATAAACTGGTGCTGTTGTGAGTCTCTCAGCGGAGCCTGTCTATGGCTGCAGCCCTGCTATATCTGGATAAATATAGTGATAGAAAGCTTACCGTCTAGATACTCTAAACTGTATACTGTAGAGTGATATGTATACTGCCAATTGTGTGTCTTGGACTGAATGTGATGTCCTGCACATTTGTTGTACTTGCTCATTCTGGTTCTCTGTTGCTTTGGATTGATTTGATCTCACCATTGTCTGGATCTGTGAAATTAAATTACTCAGTGAAACTTATTTAGTGCCACAGTTTCTATACAAGTTTTTGAAACAAAGTGATTACATTGGGGGGGGGGGAGGAATATGCTGAGCTCAACAAAAGATTTTAGCCTGACTTAAGCTGATTTCAGTTGAAGTAAAATTACCACAAAAAGAGTTTTATATCAAAATTTTTGTCCTTGTTTCACACTTATTTCTTGAAATAAGATAAACTAGCAAGTGAAATTTCTTGAAACCAACAAAATTATGTGCCAACGCAGTAAGATAATATAATCTACAATATCATGAAAGAAACTTGATAATACTGAAAACCTCTCTGCAGTGTAACATTTAAGCAAATCTTGTAAGCAAGAAAAAAATCAACTCTGTGCAAAAATGAATCAGACTCCCAAAGAGGAAAGATAGTCATCCTCTAATTCTGGGCTCAGAGCCTGTTTATAATGGAGGGAAATGTCAACATTAAAAGTGGATATTATGGCACCAAACATAATGCGGTTTGATGTGCACTGTAATCTCAGCTGGGCATTTCCGCCTCATCTCAACACGCTGTGATGTCTACACATTACACCTTCTACAGTCTTCCACAGTCCATGTTTCTCCTCTGAGTGCCGGGTTGTCGTAGCAGGGTGTTTGATATCGCTCATCTTCAAAGCGTAACGGGCTCTGTGAGAGTGCCACTCTGCAGCTTCCCTTAGATAAACTATCTCCACCGGAATCACACACACTTCCCGAGGCAGATGATTGCATGAACACACACACACAGATGTAGGGCACTTGAGCATCCCCCCTCCACCAACACACACATACACACACACACACACACACACACACATACACACCTACACACACACACCACCACCATAAATCAAAGTAACTTCATAACCGGTAGTTTTCTTTGTAAATAGCCAATGAGAGAGTTTCTAACTCCGTGGGAAGCCTTGCACGGCTCTGGCGTGTCGGGATAATTCTTATGGTGATCAATCATGGCGGAAAGTTATTTTTGAACTGTGATTGCTGGACTGGATGCTGTCTCATATCTCCTGATGGTAAATGGAGACTGCTGCTGTGCTCACTCTCTCCAAATTGCCACCCCGCTGTTTTGTTTTTTTGTTGTTTTTTTCCATATTGGGATATTTGCACTCATCGTAGTGGGGTCCTGTCTCCTTATTCGAGACAGGACCCCCCCAAAAAACCAACCCAGCAGCCCCCAAAAGCATTTTTTCTATTTATTTATTTGTTTGATTTTCGATGTTTCCCACTTGATCGCCAAAAGTAAACTACTAAAAATTTAGACAATTATCAGATAAACACACTGGACTCAAAGTTAATAATACTGACTTCTTGTGAACCCTGAAGGGAAATCATCTTTTCGATTATCCACCATCCAATCAGGTCACAGTTGGGTTAATATATGAATATGTGAAATGAAATTGTGTGAAAGTGAAATTGAGTCATCAAAAAAGGCCTTTGACTAATATAACACTTGTCATGCAAATACAGAAAAACAATTGCCTTACTCGTCTGTTCTGGAAGTGGCTCTGAAAATGTGAGTTTATTTCCAGTGTTGGTTGTTAACACGGTGTGCTGTGGTACACAATTCCTCACCTGATTCAAAAAGGTGCTTTTCATAGTTGCTGTTCATAATTTTTTAGACATGCATAAAAGTTATTATTTACTGAACTGAAAGCTGCACATCTGGACATTGAGTAAAGGGAAATAAACCTGATCCTGATCATTCTGATAACAGATGTTTCTACATTTTTGGAAATGATTCTGAGAGGCAGTGGTGGTACTATAATGTCCTGCTCAAGTAGAAGTATTGTTACTTTGCTGATATTTTACTTAATTACATTTACTCACATTACTGTAATTGAGTTGCTTTTTTGTGTACTTGTACTTTTTTAGTATCTTTTAATTAAAGTCAGTAATTTCCCTTTTACTTAAGTATGTTACTGTAACCTCACTTACCGTCCAGTAACTTTTACTCTGAGTACATTTTAATGAGCTACTTTTTACCTTTACTTAAGTGCCTTTTTTACATAAGTACTTTCACTTCTACTTAATTACTTCCACCCTTGCTGACAGGAAAGCACAAAATGTGTGGATTGTGATGTACATGGCAGTACATGTACACTGCGCGTGATATGGATTGGTCTCTGTCCATTTGTTTGTCCATCAGACACTATTACATTTTGATGACACAGGCCTGAATGAGGGGATATATTTGTCACTGATTGGCCCAGAGGGAAACTGCATCATTCATGGAGGACGTTATGTTTGCTGTTACCTTGCTATTAGTGAATGTTTGACCTCCTTACAGCTCAGTTCAGTTGACCAGTCTGGAGAGGAAGATGTGTTGTTGACCTACAGCGGGATCCGCTGTACCTGACCTGCTTGTCCAAATATGTACCTGCAAGTGTTTGACCAGCTAATAGCTTCTGGAAAGTGTAGTATTTGTATGCGGCTATAGCTGCTGGAAACTGCTGCGTTTGTGAGTTCAGATGTGTATGTGAATGTCTCTCTCTCTCTCTCTCTCTCTCTCTCTCTCTCTCTCTCTCTCTCTCTCTCTGTGTGTGTACGTGAATGTCTGTGCCTGCTGAAGGTGAACCTCACTGATATTTAATAATGTCTAAAACAGATAGAAAGAAAATCTCAAAGTACTACTGAGGTTTTGTAATCACAAAACAAGATTCATAAGATTGCCCAATTTACGTAATAGATGACAGTTCATTCTTTATTAGGGCATAAAAAGGTGGAATAGCAGTTCATTAGAGAGGTGTGCACAAATATACCGGGTGAGTCACTGCTATTGGTCAGATAAGTATAAGACAGTGAACGCATAATCATGTATTTTTTCAGATGTTGCAGAGAGTGCGGTTCATTTACATGATAAAAATAAATGTTAATTTGACAGTGTACACAAGGCTGCCAAACGTGGGCCGGCTGATTGCAGCATACTCTGGGCATACAGTATTATGTTGGAGAAAATGTAGAGAGGTTGAAAGAGGTTTTCCAGAAGGAGATCCAGGGCAATCTTTACAAATGAGCTTCAGCAGCAGTAATGTCTTAGGTGTTGTGAACTGTTATGGTGGTGCAGCTGGGTAGCTTTAGCATCACTGAAGTAAATCATGTCCTGAGTGTTATGGCTTTTAAACTTTGGTTACTGAAGCACACAACAGAAAAGTTTTCTTCATTGTCATCGCTATACATGATGACAATTAAAACTAGAGAAAAAAAAGTTTGACACAATGACCCTGGTTTTCTTAAGAGTTAGCAAAGCAAGCTATTCCATTTTTATATGAATTATCAGTGTGGTTGTAATGCATCTTTGACCAGTCAGATTGCATGGTTAAAGCTGTAAAGGACTTGATTTAATTAGCTTGGCAATTGAACAACACTTCAGAGTGCCAAAAGTAGTTGATGACCTTAGTTTGACAATTTATAACATTTTTTTTACATACAAGTTCAGAGAGGCACATAGCTTTTTTCATTTAAAGATTCACCATAAATTCTGTCCCTCTTTTGGTAACTTGTGTAATAAGATTTATGGCTTAGTTCAGTTTAAAAACAATCAGCGGCGCTCTTGAGAGCCACGGCGCTCACCACCTTTGATAGGAGTTGACAGCTAAAGAATGAATATCAGCTGCAGGGAGTAAAGGAAATTGAGAGTGTAACACCAACCGGACAGCCTTGATTCAGCAATAGGATAAAACCTTAATCCCCATTCCCTGTCTGAGAGTAAAGAGATTAGAGAAGCCGCGCTGGTGTGACCGCTAGAATTCCTAGCCGTAACTCGCGATGTGGCTGAGTCCTCTGCACCGTCTCACCTCCATCCCTTATTCAGTATTTCTCTCATCCTCTTCCCCAATCTTTTTCCTCTTTTTCTCATCTCTGATTGTCCTCCAGAAGGCAGCAAATGTGAGAATATCAAACAGCAAGCCCAGTCCTTGTCCCTGTGATGTCCTGTGACAGCGCTGTCCACTTCTCACTTTTCCTCTCCTCCACTCCTCATCAACTCATCCCCTGTAGCATCAGGAACACATGTTTCTCACAACTTCTATTTTACATAATGGCTTTGGGAGGTTGTTTCATCTGTTGTGTTGTGTTGTGTTGTGTTGAGCCAGGATCTGCTTGTCCCACAGGTTGTGGTACAGGTGGATGCAGGCAGAATTTAATGAGGGAGGCTGGTGAAACATCTGTGGCCAGGCAATCTCAACGCTCAGAGGTTTCAATCAGAAGCTACTCGCTACAGATAGATGAACTGCAGAATAGAGATGATGACTGTATGAAACTAGCAGATGTCAAATAATCACATAAAAAAACTTGTCCTTGACTGAGGCAATCTCTCTTGAGTGGACTGATGCTTTGAGAAAGCTACTGACAAAACTGCTTTGCAGATAAAGGGCGATTTGCTGGTTGCTAAGAATAATAATACCACCGAAGTGCTCCAGCAGTAAAGAAATACATTTTGGAGTTGCCCTTTTCTGTCCATTGGCGTCTGTGTTACGCTGCGCATATGTAAACTGGCTGGTGGAATAAGCCCTGTTGGGCTGATTGAACTATCGCTTGCGGCTATTTTTCAACCTGACAGTTTGGAACGTTTTTTCCATTTTCAATTTGTTGTGTGATTTAAATCAGTGGTTCTCCGTCCTGGTCCTCAGCAGCACGAGCACTGCTGGTTTTCTCTCCTACCAGCTAGTTCATTGCTTTCACCTGGCATCCCAGATCAAAATCAGTCCCTGATAAGATGACTGGAGTGAAAACCATCAGGGCTCTGGGTCCCGAGGACCACGATTGAGAACCACTTTATATTTTAGAATGGTGCTGCCTGTCTGACGGTCCTGTAGATGTTTGATGGCATAGTCTGATGTTCCCCATGTTCATCATTTGTTGGTTGAAGTCTGACCCAGATAGCTCAATCTGAATTAAGAAAACTCAACTTGAATTGGGTACTTGAAACAAATTTGAAATTTCACATTCTTCAAGCCATTGCATTCAATTCCAAACTGTGCCTTAGAAGTAACATTTTTGAATTAATTCCTTCATTAATCCATTCAACAAATTCATATTTTGAATTCAACAGTTATATTCCATGTGAGCATATTCACATTTATGCAATTCAAAATCTCTGCTTGCACTAGTCTCTTTCCATAGGATAGAGACAAGATCTCTTATTGTTGATTGGATATTTCTGGCTTATCAAACAAGTGTCATGCTCTTGTGGATTAAACATGAGCATATGATCTTTTATCTGATCAGATTTTCAGTGTCCTGGATCATATTATCTCTAAAGCAATTCTGTGTGTTTGCGTTTCATTTCCACTGTTTTTGTGCAATCACAACAAGGTGATAGAGAAGCTGCTTTAAAAATGGCTTTAGGTGGCATTAGCTGGTTACGCTTATGAATCATTAGTAAGGCCCAGTGGAGCTGAGTTTGAAAGTGCCACCTATCATAATATATTTCATCTTTTGAACTATCTATTGTGTACTTAGAGTGTACTTAATGAAGTAGTGCAGTATCTCATTTTTCACTCTCTTATTGTCTGCCCATCTCTTTCAATTTCCCCCCCATTTGGTTGCTCTCAGTATGATCTCTCAAGGACTATATGTAAAGATCGGAAGAGCACACGT
>OMOV01112664.1:0-10369 GCA_900312565.1 Beryx splendens | reverse complement strand
TTAGCATGATAACACAGTTTCACAATAGATATATATAATATTGATCTGCAGAGAGATGCTTCAAAAAAGCCACATAGCAGCTCACCTTTTTCATATAGGCAGATCCTAGACTCACTCCTCCACAGCACGCTTATCTCCTACTCATAGTTATGGCTAAACAGAAAGAATAGGACGGACTGAAGGGAATAAAAAAACACTTTCTTATTGGAACCATCATCTCCAAAATAAGATAAAATAGCATGTTTCTTTTTCTGTTGCATGGCCATAGGGATTCCACTATTTATTAAATGAAAATATGTCTCACATTCAGTGTGGTTAGAGTTAGAGTATTGATATTTATATAGCCTCAGTTATGTGTCTGGTGTGATACACTGCCTACTGCTTTTATCAGCTCTGACCTTCCAACTGCTAAGCCTATTGCTGCCATTGACCTTTCAATAGCCATTTGACTCTAAAGGCAAACAGCTCAGCATGTTATCTTTCTCACAGGAAACTGCATCAAGGTGATAAGTACTTTATCTACACTGCATATGTTGGTTGTTTTAATTATTTATATGTACAGTTTTGGAAACACGTATTGTTTTCTGAGTCAACCTGCCTGGTTAAAAGAAGGGTTAGCGTATATTGTAACAGTCTGCTGATGGGAGTTCATTCAAGTCTCTATTTAAATCCAGTACATTAGCCCATGAACAGTGCAATGCAAACAACCAATGAACCTCCACTGTTATCCCCGCCTGTCTGCTCAGGTGTCAGTCCTGACCAATCACAGTGGCTCCCTCAGTGTGGTAAGTTCAGTGTGTGTGTGTAAGAGAGAGAGAGAGAGAGAGAGAGAGAGAGAGAGAGGGAGAGAGAGGGAGAGGGAACGAGAGAAAGAAGTGAGCATGGGGTGAGTTAAAATAACCTGAATAAAGTGATAAACAATGTCAGAAATCTGTTTTGATGGTGTGGTGAGGAGATTAAAGCAAGCTGGTTGTTTGGTCGGTTTGATGGGACAAATTTCTTTCTGTGACACTCCATTTAAGAATGAATATTTTGAATAATAACCTCCCAATCAAGTCCTTGATTGGGAGGTTATATAGAATGAACATGGCATGCTTAGTGCAAACCACTATTCATTCATCACTGTCCTACTGCATCATGTGGACATCAGGTGGATCACACCACCTTTACCTCAGGAAACCCAGTCCTGATTCTTGTCTGGCTATAGCTTAATGTTTAACATGTCAGCCTCATATCAGGGGAAGTGCTGAACACACTGTTGCCATAGACGATTACTGTGGGAAATAATAAGTAAAAGTTAAAAAGTAAACTGTTGTCAGACTTTTTCCACTTGACCCTGTTAATGACAGGAAAAAACACCACCATTTAGATGTTGCTTAAACAAGCGGTGATACACTTTTCAAACGATGAAGGCAATTAGCTTAATTCTCTCACAAATTAAATATTGCCTTATCAAAATAAATCACATAAAACTGGTGTGTTTTGTCTGTCTTATTTGGAAAACAGAAAATATATATGTTAGAAAATTTTCCAATAATACAAACATAATAAAAATCCTATTTTCTGAAGTCGAGGAAAAAATTCATTGGACAAAACTGGAAAGGTTCAGAGCAGAAAACCAAGTAAGGGGTGGAGTTACTCATGGCTCAGCTTGTCACATACTGTGGATTGTCTGTTTGTTTATTTGACCTGCTGTTTCACGGTTCAAAACCTTGATTCAGAGTTTGATTACCCAGCATCTAGTACCCAAAGACTGAAGGGCATCATGTGATTAGAGGGAAAGTCACAGAATTGGCTGGAGAGTAGACAGTGTGGCCTGTATACAGCTGCCCTTCAGTTCTCATTGGTGCAAGCTGTATAGTCTGTATTGGCCTGCTCTGGTCATCAGTGGAAGCATGTGAGTTTCTTTTGTATGAAATTGTGTCATCACAACACTGTTTTTCAAGCAGCTCCACACTGGGGAACAGATTTTGGAAAGACCGTTTTTCCGCATTACACACACAAGTGTTTCAAAAGCTTAAAGCTTCTGTCCCCTAAAGTATCTTTTTTACAAACTGCATAATGATTTTTTTTCAGACATGTATCACAGGTTTTATAAAACAAAGAAATGTAACTAAATATGGATTATTAGTGCATATCATGCAATATTGTAGCTATGAATGAATATTTTGCTTGCACACAAAAGATTTAAAGCTTTGAATACAACACAAATTGCTCACTCAACTGATGAAAAGATGAGCTCAGAGATTATATTGCTGATATTGCTGATGAGTATGATTCATGTTTAAACAGGAGAATCACACATGACCTGCTTGACAAGAAATAAATCAACCTTGACTGTCCTTCCTCCATAAAAATGAAACGCTGTGAAAGGATATAAGATTAAATCACTTCAAGGTTGATTTTTAATTAAACACAAACTTATATTATCATCAATCAATTTGGAGCATGACATAAAATATAGCACTGCATTTCATTGCAAGGTTTGTAGGAACTGACAATTAAATAACTTGTCAAAATGTAACAAAATGTCCCTTTAAATGAGCAGAAAATGTAATAAAAGCTGTTAATGTAATAAGTTGCTGCAACATTATTACATTAACCAGTGACTATGACTTCATAAGGGGTGCAACATTTTTAACAGATGATAATAGTTATAATAATAATAATAATATTAACAAATAATGTTATAACTTGAGTTATTACATTCTTCTTCAGCAGAATTATCACATTATTAATCAGTATTTTTATTACATTGTCAGTTAAAAATATGTTACATCCCTTATGAAGTCATAATCACCAGGTCATGTCACAATGTGATGTTACTACATTACTACATTATTATTTATAACACAATGGGATGAAAATGGCTTCCAAAATAGCAGGATATAATTACATTATGCAGGAATTTATTACATTAATAGGTTTTATGATCCAACCCATTTCTACCTGGCAGTTATTACGTTATCAGTTGCTGCAGGGCCTCTATACAGGCTTGCACATGATGTTGTTGTTGTACTTTTTATCACTGCAGAAGGGGTGGCAGTTACTGCAGGGTCACTATTGGACAGAGGTAGGCCTATATGGCTGACTTATCAAGTCTGATAAGTTAGAATAGTGATAGTGCCGGAGCATGCGTGGCTTTATCTGGGAGATAAAAGAAACAAAACACAAGTATCTGCAGAAAATGTTACAAACACTGCAACATGTGGCATTTTATGGTCAGGTGTGTTATTTCCGTCGTCAAAATTGGCTGCAGGCAGCCACTAATTCTGCCCTATTTTCCCTCAGCTGCCACAACCCATCAGCACAGTGCAGTGTGCCTCTAGTGGCAGGATCAGGGAAAGCACAAAATTATTTGTCCTTACAGGAATGAACAGCAGATGGCACTCACATAACAGTAAATGATAGAGCAATTAATTTCTAAAGGGAAACGTAAATATACTGTATCTTTCTTTCTTTCTTTCTTTCTTTCTTTCTTTTTTCTTTCTTTCTTTTTACATCATGTTCTTGTTCATGTTCATATTCTTCCAACTAGCAGAGAGAGGCCTCTGAGAGTTTATATGATCACACGTTTACCCACAAGTCTTTAGGAGTAGGATGGAGGCGGGAAAGTGTAGCATGCAGTCCATCACTTCCTCATCACAGTGGACTGTAGTCTCATTGGAGAATCGTGTCAGGTGACATGCTTCCTCCTCGTCATTTCCACACCGGTCAAGACAGTAAGAGTGTGTTGCTATGGTGGCAGGACAAAAGTAAATGGCCTTCAGCTTTAGTGTGTGTGAGACATTGAAAATAAAAAATTAAACAATGACAACAATGCAGATTTAACCTGCCCTGGATGACACATCATTTGATTTTGGCCCTATTGGTCCCCCACAGAAACTTGCTGAGACTCAAAGACATCTAATAGGCCTACATGCTAATCAAACATTCGTATGCAAGCTGCTGTGCTGGAAATTGGAATTTAGAAAGGCACAGAATATGCGATATTCTTTGTACAAAAGTTTTCTTTGTAAATGGAAGCAGACATTTTAGATTTTGAGTCAAGATCTTGTCGGGCTCAGTTCAAAGGATCCGACCAGGTCCACCAAGACGGCAATCATATTCGTCGGTAACAGCTCTCTTCTACTGGCCAGAGAGGTCGGGAAAAGAGACTCTCTTTTCCAGTGCTGGCCTGGAAGTCTAAATTACCTGTGAATGATTTTCACTTGACAGGGATAACACAATTTGAAGGCATATTGTTTCCCACCTCAAGCCCCTTCTTGCTGAATTCTTTGTATTAAAAGGGTTTGAGTGACTTATAGTGTCTCCGCTGATCATTAGTCTGACATCTTTCCCTCTTAGAGACACAGATGTGCATTTACACACATGTTTAAAGGATGTGTGCAATTACAAGCTCTTGAATCTACAACAGAGCATGTATTGTATGGCGTGTACAAACATCAAGAAAATAAAGTGTAGCGTTGGACTATAAGATGTGTTCTCTTTTCCTCTTTAAGCTGCGCAGCAACAATTGTCCTCTTGTTGAAGGAGCAGGTAAATTGTTTTCTAGTTAGTCTGTCATTATCATCCCTTTAAAGGTAATTGTTCATCATAGATCTCCTACAGTTGGAGGATTACAGGGCACTTTTAAATCATGAGACAAGCAAAATGCTAATGGACACAGCCTATCCAATAATTGCAGGCAATTATTACAAAAGTTCTCTTGTCATCTAATTGCAGCTAATGAAATCATGAGATAGTGAAGCAAAGATGATAATTTCAGTGAATATACATATCAAAAACCCTACTTTGACTGCCAAATGGGCATCCTTGACGTCACTACACTTTGAGTAGGGAAACATCCCATCTCCCCATGACCAGAATAATAACGCTGACCATCCAAATCCCTTGCAATCAAGTAAAATGATCACTGGCAAAGCATCTAAAATGTAGTTTTAGTTTTCATCTGTCTATTTTGTACCCAGCAATGTCTTTTAAAATATATTGCGCTTAAACATACAGATGACTTTTATAGGAAATGATTCACATTTCTCATGCAGGTAGAAAATGACACATTTCACGACCAAGAGCTTCACAGTTTTCTTTATGTTTCATTTGATAAGCTAGTTCAGCCATACCATGCCATGCCTTACTACCGACAGACTCTCAGAGGGGCATGACTTTCATCAACGGCTGAGTGCTTATGAGTTGAGCCGAGGAGAATCTCTTTGCTGTAAGTAAAGCCTTGAAGGTGGAATTGAATCCACCAGTCAAAATGAGACTCATGTGTTACAGCTGAAACCCTCTAAAAGGCATCTGAATGTACAAGGGGAGAAAGGAGTGTCTGCCAGTCTAGACTTGGAAAGGTGCTACATGGTGTGTGCAATCCATCATTACTTCTATCTGCTTTTAATCACCCATAGGAAACAGAGGGAGAAAAGTCCTCAGAGAGTCAGATGTCATTGGCGCCTTGCATTAGGATCACACATTACCGAAGTTCTTCAAATAGGAGAAAGTTTGCAGAAATGAATTATGCTGCTTTAATAGATTAAAATGGAATGAAGATGATTATGCTCTTCTTAATCAACTTAGAGGTTATTAACTGATGTGAGAAAGAATAGTGGCTGGGAAATTGAATATAAAATCCACAGGGACTCTCGTGTTCTGCCAATTAAAATAGGAGAATTTCAGTCAAAGTTTCGAAAACAATACATTGTAATTTGCTGGAATATTTATTGTCACATTGCAAATATGTAGAACAAGCCTGGTGTTATTTATTGATTCGAATTGCTCCTTGCATGGAGCAGCAAGAGTGGATTGAGGCTGAGAGATGAATTTGAAACAGTATGATACCAGTAAACACACACTTTACCAAAGCGTTCTGCATACTGACAGTGAAACAGAGCTTCTTGAATCTATTACATTACATGCTTGTTGAAGAACAAGTGCGATAGCGTTGAAAGAGGATTAAGCTCTTTTTTCAGTTCACAAATTTCAGATGTTCTGCAAATCTTATTCTCATGCTGTGATTTGACTTGCTGTCTTTAAACAATTGTTGAAAGTGACATTTTTTACCGTGCGGCTTCTACACTGGCATTGTGATGTAAATATAATGGTTTTTCCTTTTTAATGATTTTTGTGGCTGTTTTTACTACATTTCTGATGCAATTTAAATATAAATATGTTTGTATGGATTGTTTCAAGTGCAGTAAAATGCTTGCAGGTTCCTAATGCAGTAAATCAGACATAAAAATTACTTGACAAAAATTAAGAGAAGAGAAGAGAGAAAGAGTAATGGAACAAGAGCAGTAAGACTTAAGGACAAAAGCCTAAATATCTCCGCAGTGCAAAGCAAAGCATTAAGAAAATAACATCCATAGGTAATGACGTCAGTACTTCTCCATACCTCCCTTTCACTAAAGCCTGTCTGGCTTTTTGCTAGTAAGCAAGCCATGATGACGAACACAACCAGGTTCAGATGTCAGAGTTCACGTGAAAGGACACTCTCCACCTCGCCATCTGCGCTGGTGTGATAGCGTGTTAAGGATGTAAGACATATTTCCCCTTAGATGAAACACTTCAACACCTTCATCACCTCGCCAAATAAGACGTCAGTTTTCAATCCCACGGTTTCTCCTCTGTGGCTCTCGCTGCCGTGAACCTTGAAAGATCAGGGGCTTACAAATAAGACCTTCATGAGAAATCGATCCTGACCTGTGCACGGGGTCATCAGTCATATAGTATTAATATTGTGGTCCCTTTAGGAGTGGTCCCTTTAGAATAGGAGATGTTGTCCTGTTTCCCTCGGTGAGCCAGTCAACCCAGGCACCACACACTGGCAGGTGCAGATTTTCTACTTTTGATCTCTCCACAGAGTGCCTGGCTGTGATGATCTCAGACTCACTGCCTTTGATTCATTTGTAGCCATGCTAGGTTGTGGAATCTGTCTATTTGAGTCTATCTAATGCTTTTTCTTGTGTTTCAGAACATTGTGGTGCAGAGCAAATAGGTACAGCATGCCAACATCAAAGGATAGTTTTATTTTAAAGGGTACATGCAAAGAAGTATGATGTAATATTTTAAAGGAGCCCTATTGTAGAAATTCAAATTTTCTTACATGTATGCGCATATACTGTATGATCAAATATATTTAATGAATGAACTGTTCAAATTTGGCTTTCTTTGAGCAGGCAAATTTTAAGTTATTGCATTTTCAAAAATCCATCTTTTTTTCGTTACAGGCAGTTTTGGACAGTGAAAGCAACTGGACTTAGTCTTTGTTTTTACTGTTTTGTAGTATTGCACAGGTATACAACATTGGAACTGACACATCACAATTAATTACAAAACACTTTGAAAATTGTAGACAGACATAACAAATACGATTGCAGATAGACAAAACCGTGAAAACATGGTGATTGCCTCCACTCAAAAGGTTCAAATTAGACGAGCTGGTACTGTCGGCGAATCAGGGGCGTCTATTGTGACTGTTCTGAATGTGAGGACTCAGTCACATTCATTCAATAATTAACCTTTTGCTTAAGCTACATTTACAGTATTTACAAACCATTATGAAGAACGTTATTCTAATCCGGAGCCTTAGTATACTTGAAAGTAAAATCATGAAAACTGAAAAATGTGACCTTTAGATGGATAATTAGGATCACGGTGACTGGGAGGCAGAAATAGAGGTGAAAGCCTCCCAATGTGCTCAGTCTATTCACATGAAAAGAGCAGATTGTATCTTTTTTGGCACTTGATTCTGGTGTGAAGCAAATAAACAGTTGGTCAAAGACTTGGGTTGAATATGGAGACGCGAAGAAGCAGCCAAGATCTTACTCCCCCATAGTAGAGGCACCAAATGTGTCTCTCTGCTTGTTTTGTGTGTGTGTGCGCGTGTGTGTGTGTTTGTGGTGGTGAAGGTGGGGGTTGAGGGGTGTGTGCATGTGTGTGTGATGTGTGTGTTTTGCCCCTGAGTCAGAAACCACAGAAGTCATACTGCGGGTACAGATGGGATTTCAATCCTCGGTGCCTTCAGATTCCACACACAGACTTTCTTCTGTATCCTTAAAGTAGGCCTACATCCAATCTGTTTACATACACTCGCATCACTTAACGCTAACAATCCCAAACACATACCGACTAGATATTTTGTGAGAAAGGTCGCAGCATTATCATATTATTTTTATCTGGAATAATGCCTTCTGTGGTGCGACCTTGTGTCTTTGTGTCTTCATCTTTCACTTGTACAGTTGAGGAAATAAAATCAGCTTCCATGGAAACGTATTAAGAAAAAATGAAATCAGAAAGCATCACCTCATCATCATATGTGTAAATCTGGCTTGTTATTCCCGGCGTATGGTTAGGATCAATAATTTCCCTGCAGTTAATAACATCAAACGCCCTCATTAGAGCAGATATTGACGACGCTTTCCAGTGAGTCTCTTAGCATCTTGAAATTCAGAGTAGCGAGGAAACATCTCCAGTCCACGCATATAGACATCCAGATCTAAACCATATAATTCCTCAACAGTTTTTGCACGTGTGTGTTTATACATTGATGCATACGTCTGTGCGAGTGTCAGTTAGAGAAATGGGGATGAGCGGGAGATAGAGATGTTATTTTTGTGTCACTTCTGATCTGCGAGCTGTGAAGCTGACAGGGAAAGTGTGTAGTTTTAAACCGCCACAGAGCAGAATCTGTTACAAATTGATCACAGTAGTGGTAGGTTGTCAAAGGTATCCTGCCTTTTCATCTTCAAACATTTTTATTCTTCCAGGTGTTGCTATGTTCACTGCGCTCGGGCTATGTGCAGTGGAGCAAAGAGCTCCTCTGACAGGCCATTTGAATGACTCCCTCTGAACAGAAGCAGAACATGGATGCTATGAAACCTTGTCTTTATCTTTACTGCTATGAATGTAACTGCAAATTCTGCAAGATACAGGTTCTGTGTATTCTTCAGCAAAATCCTTCCTGCGTGAAATGGCCAGACAATGGCAGACGCTGACCAGAGCACAGTGATTGCATCATCAAACATTTACCGGATTTGCCTGAATATATAAATTGAATGAATAGAAAGTAAAATTCGGCTGCTTCGCAGAGGAGAATTAGAGTTTGTCACATTTGGCCATTTTTCTTCTGAACAAAGGATGTGAAGTATCTCTTTATGTAGAAATACTTCTGTGTGCCCCCCCCCTCCCTCCTCTCCCTTCAGAGTCGCAGCTGCCTTCTTCTCTTAACTTCATCTCTTTACTTGCTAATGTGCTATTGTCTTGGGGAAAAACACATTTTCTCCTCAGCTCTTATTTCCTTACCAGGCATTTCATCATACAGGGTCATTTAAGGGGAAACATGAACATTTTCTATATTTATTGTCAGAGCAATAAGGCTCTTCCCCTTCACTCCTTACTATTGTTTTGTTGCAAAAGTTTGTAATCTGAGAATTTTAGCTTTTTCTACTGTTGGATAAATGTCTGCTTCGCTACGTAAATGTCATTTAAATGTGAATGAAAATTGTGAAAATGAATTTACACATCTGGTAGTAAAGATGTTAAAGATCTTAAGCACAAACGTTATTTGACCTTTTAAATTGTGCGTATGTTGGCATATGTTTGACAGTGGTTACAAACATTACAAACATAAAGAAACATTTTAGAGCCTCAAAATACATGTAAAGCTCGTGGTTTGTGCTTCAGTGTTATTAGTCCTTATATCTCAAGCTCAGACAATGAATACATGATAGAATGCATGATAGAAATATCTTCGGTCCAGTAAATCACTGTAAACAAAGCCAGAGGTGGCCTTTGAGTCAAAGCTACAGGTATGTCTTACATTATTCGAGACATACCTCATGTTGTATTTTACACATTATAATACTTTCACATAGTAACAAACTTCCAGAACCAGATTGCAAGGTGTGAAATAGATGGAATAAATAGAGCATTGGGTTTAAGTGGACTTTATTTGCTAGAACATGGTGCACCAGGCTGCTAATTGAGAGTGCTGCCTGCAGAGAAGCTGGCGATATAGAAATCCATTATCTGTAAGGGAGCTGAGATGGAACAACCCCCTCAGCAAATGGTGTCAGTGACACAGCTCACCTTTTTTCACCTTGTGGAATGACTCCTATATATACCCACACAGTATATCTATCTATCCATCTATCCATCTATCTATCCATCTATCTATCTATCCATCTATCCATCTATCTATCTATCTATCTATCCATCTATCTATCCATCTATCTATCTACCTATCTATCTATCTATCTGTTTGTCTATGCAGTATGTGTCATCTGTTGCAATTGTATATGTTGAATATTAATGTTATATTTGCTTCAGAGCAAACGTAACCACTGAAAAGCCAGTGTAGTTACTGGATGCT
>OMOV01112659.1:0-13392 GCA_900312565.1 Beryx splendens | reverse complement strand
ATATAGATAAAAATAAATATATATGAGTATATATAAATATAAATATGTATATATATATATATATATATATATATATAAATGAATAAAAAATTACAAAATACACAAATAAATTTAACATTTATATATTTAATGTCTCATTTAATTTGTGATGTATTTATTTATTTATGTTGACACTTAGGCATTTAATTATACAATTATTTATGTATTTATTTATTTTGAATTGACCCTTTTAAACTTCCATAGTCCAAACTTGTATATATTTCCATTTATTTCATGTATATACTGTATATATATTTTGATTTATATCATTATCTTGCATTCTTAAACTGTCCAGTCTGTCCAAACTTGTATATAATGTACATATTTCATTTTAACCAGGCCAGGAAGTGTAGGGATGAATAGCTGTTTTCTTTAAGTATATTTTTTTCCTGTTTGTTTTAGTTTCATTTAGGGTAGTATTATTAGGATAGTACTATTAGCATTGGTTGAGTTTGGTTTGTTGTTTGTGCTTCTTATCGTTGACCAATTAAATACATTGTGGACTTTTCCTTGTAGTCCTGCTGTCAGTGTTTGTTTATTTTGTGTTGCATCTTGCATCACCTAGACAAGGAACATACTGGAACCACCATAATATCACACATTTCCAATAGGATATAAGTTGTTACTTAGTATTACTTCCAAGGAAATGATCACTTTACATGGGTAATAAGTCAGCTTTGCTGAAAACTGTGTTTACTTGTTATTTACAAAAGACATACAAACACATGTACAATTATAACAAAGTTCATTGATGGCAACAGCATTCAACAATGAAATTACTTTTTTTGTAACTCATACATACGAGCCACTCAATGTGATAAGAAGTTGAGCATTAGAAAAGGGGAAAAAACAACAGCAGTGACAGTAATTTCATCTTCATGTGTGAATGCTCAAGTTATCAATTGAAAGAAAAATCAGTGCACACCAGTGTCCTAGTTTGGTGCTGGTAGTGGCACAATAACTACAGAAAAGGAGAAAATACTGCACACTCAAAAAAACAGCACCATAGAGAAAGATTGAATGCTCATACCAACATCAAGTGGTGATCGAAGGGAACATGGCCAAAATATTGGTATGAGAATTACATCCTTCTCTATGGTGCTGTTTTTTCAGTGTGCAGTATTTTCTCCTTTTCTGTAGTTATTTGAATGATGAATGGAGCTGAAGTTACTGTTAAATTGCTTACACCTGTTAATTCCTTTTAGCTCTCAAGAAGTGCAGAAGGCATAGGGCCTTGCATTGGTACCTGCATTAGGAAGAGCGAGGGTGAATTAGAGAGCAGAAATTAACAGTGGGAGTTTGGATCTAGCTTTCACAAAGCTGCATGTACCTATCACTCAATGATAACCTGCCTGCCTGAAATTCATTGACAATATGAGGCAGCATATGTTTAAAATAGCACGCCTTTAGTCCAGGCACAATCGCAGCACACAAATTTGCATCATATGCAACACTGATCAAGGCTTGCTGGGATGGGGTCCAGATGAGCAGCTTCGATGCTCTCAGCCCTGTGCAGAATATGCCCAGCTGCACCTGCATGTAATAGCCACGTGGCCCGTGTGGTTGGAGTTGAAATGCCCCCTCCATCATCTTCACATCTGAGGTCTTGCTACTGAAGAGGTCTTCCAGAGATTCAAAGGATTTTTGCAAGACTGGACACTTGATCTCTAACAGTTCCTCAGTGTTCAACACTCCATCAGGGCTTGCCGACAGCCATGGCTCTTCTACGCTGACCACAGTGCCTCTGTGACTGACAGAGTACCCACAGCCTTCAAGCCACTGGGAAGCTACCAGTTCACTCTCCTTCCCATAGCGTGTAGCTGCATTCCCATGGAACCTTGGGTAGAGGTGCTCCTGCAGGAACTTCTCAGGACGGGCTCTGACTGGAACCCTCTTGGCTAAGCTAGCAGTGATCCGAATTTCATGGGCATCATACCACGTGTGAGGCACTCTGCTCTTTGGTGATCTGCTCCAGTGTTGCAGACTTGGTCAGGTCAAGTGCAATGAAGGTACTGTAAAATAACAGACACTTCTGGCAGGTGGTGGGAACATCATGCTCGCCATGTGGAAGGGGGATATGGCTGGGATGGCTCTTCTTTTGGCTGAGCGTTGCAACATTTTTAGAGCAGGCTTCCTAAAGGCAGCTTCAGGTGGCTCAGGCTCTCCCTCAACTTCTCATGTGAATGAAATGCAAGGGTGGGAGGCAGGGGTGGACACTGTGGCCTTAACTCTGGGTGCTGAAATTGGTCAGTGGCTCTGTGGTGCGCAAAGCTGATGTCCACTAACCGCTTTGGGGCAAGGTTCCTCTGGGTTCCAGCATTCCAGTAGCGTTGCTCATCAGTGCACGCTATACCAGTGATTCCCTGCAACACAGCATTCTGGACAGCATTCTGGAAAATTAGAATCAGAATAAAATAAAAACATATATTTCAAGTAACAATGAAGTGGTTGGATCAATATACAGCAATATACAGCAATTCTAAATCTTTCAGATTCAAAGAGGCAGACATCTGAATATCGTAATAATAAACTTACTTACTGGTTCCAAGTGATATGATTAGACTTAAACTTACTGTGACATCTCCAGCCTATTATGGCTGGAGAAATGGACCCCAAACCTGTGCAACTGATTAATATCATTTAGAAAGTGACAACTCAAGAGACATTACTGAATATTACAGATTATTCTGAATAAGTCCAAGAGCTGAAGATTCGGTAGCCAGGATACCTGACTACTAAATCTTAATAACTTTCTTAATAATTTTGTTGCAGGTGGAAAAAGAGTTTCATGAAGCACTTCAGGTAAAAAGGACTCCATGCACAAAGACTGCATTGTAATACATCACATTTAATAGTTGCTTGCTGAGTGTTCGGCTTCAGCTTAGTGAGCAACTACTAAACATGGTAGGGATATTGCAATGAAGTCTTTGTGCATGGAGTCCTTTTTTATCTGACATATCATGTTTTGACATAGATTTGACTTAGCTCACTTACCTTGACTCGATGATTCTCATTCTCGCAGTTCTGTGATACACAAATAGCATGTTAGCACTACCCACATGGCAAGTTTTACTCTATTGTTTTAATATGAACATGTTTTTGATACTAATGGTATGAATTGTAGATTATCACACAGTTTCAGTTTTGTGATAGGCTATTTGAATTGAAGTAGCTGCAAACAATTAATATGCTCTGTCACATGGGCCAATTGCCTTCCTGTAATATTCTATTTTCTGGTTAGACCAGACAAAAAACCAAAAACCAAAAACAGCTTATTTTAACCTAACATAGCCACATAATTGTTTATTATAGTAAGACTATTAACTAATGTGACTTGAGGTTTTACTATCAAATAGGGTACATATGATCGACAACAGGAGATGTTACTCATCATTGTAGACAAAAAAAACATATCCTACTTTCTTACCTTCCACAAAACTGAAGCAGCGTGGCTGCAGGACTTCCCCAGGCCAGCGATGCAAGAGCACCCTGCTGTCTCTACTGCTCCCAGGCTTGTCACCAGTACCCAGGCGGAGTGTACTGGACTGCTGGACTGGCTGGGCTGAACATCAGCCTTCAGAAATACCAAATCGCTTACTTGTGCCGCTTTTCCACCGCATAGTACCGGATCAACCCGACTCTACTCGACTTGGTGGAGTAATACGCGGCCCACTTTACCACTGTGAAGGTACTGGTGGGCTTCAGTGCTCTTGTAGTTCTTCATAGTGGCACCATCTACTCCAAGGGACAGCACGAAATAATTGAATATATCCCAATAAGTTATTTCTGGCCATTTTCTCATGTCATCCTCCCAGTTGCTAATGTTGATCATTGAAGGGTGCGGTACACTAACATCGTCTGACCGCCGCAGTGTAGAAGATGTACGCTCCCATGTGTTGACCACGTTATCCATGTCAGGTAATCTACCGAAAACCGAGGTGTTTAAACTATAAACAAAGTTTACTAGCCATAAGCCACATCTGATTTCACCGATTCAAATCACTTCCTCATTCCGCTAGCGTTTGAAATGGAAGTCGGAACACAATCGCGTTCGAATGGAACCGGGTCAAATGGGCAGGGCTACATAAGGTGATATCGAAGTAGTGACGAACGTTTATCAAAGTCAAACTTCTGGTATCATCAAAACACTAGCAGTTGGTCGGTGACTAGTTGGGCTGAAGAAGTGTATGTATGCTACTGTAACCATCTATACATTGCTGACATAGTTGCCCAAGATTACCAGATGAATTACTACATCTTTTAGAAAGTGTGCCATGCCTGTTTTTAAAATAAACAAACAAGATCTGGACCCTCAAAATGCCATGATCTCCACAGACCTGAATATACATAATCTTTAGATTAGATTAGATTAGATTCAACTTTATTGTCATTACACATGTCACAAGTACAAGGCAACGAAATGTAGTTTGCATCTAACCAGAAGTGCATAAGCAGTAAATAACATAACTTTAATTAAGCCAATGGAAAACACAATGTAGCCATACGCTCAGGGCCGCCACGTATCTTGCTTATGCCCGGGACAAAATGACGCCGTTCTCGGTCCTCTTCCATTCAGACCATGGAGCAGATCATTTTGATGTGAAAACGACTTTGATAAAGTCCGAACCAAAGAGAGGAAATTAGATTATTTCTGCCACCAGAGCAGCTCTGCATGTAAGAACCAGTGTAGGTGTATCTTTTACCCCTTCCTTTCCCTGTATACAAGTCTGTTAAATACACTGTATGCGTTTCCTGTAGCATAGCGCCGTGTCCTTCATAATGGATACGAGCTGTCATACAAGTCAACAACTGTTTCTAATGAAAACACAGTGGGGTGCAGCGACAGGCAGGTGTAGCTGCTATACACAGCGCTGATGACCACGCTAAACCCAATTCACACTCTCACGAATCAGCAAAGAATGTTTTCTTAGATTAAGATGCCTCTGTCTGTGACTCCTCCTTTTCGGATGATAATTGAAGGTCACAGCATGGGTGGATGGGTAATTTAGCGAGCAGTCAAGGACAGAGGAAAAGGAGAGTTTACAGGAACTCCAAACAGCATAGGAACTCCATGCAGCATAGGGGATAAAGTGTACCAGTGATGAAAATATACACATTATCCAGACTAAAGGATACACAGGACTCGTCTGATTCATTACTATATGTAAATGTCAGTAGGAGCAGTAGAAAGGGGATGTATCGTATCATCTTTCACTAAGTCCTCCATAAACCCTTGGTTACTTATCCTATTATAGTAAATACCAGCTCACTTGCCATGCTATTTGTCACAGAACAGTAACCGGCCTCCCAATGGTTTTCTATTGTTCCATTTGTTTTATGATGCTATGAATCTTCAGAGGCTCTCCAAACAAAAATGCCACCCAACAAAAAGAGATGATTGCAGACTCTTTGAGCAAATGAAAGACGGCAACAGAAAGTGGGAAACAGACATTTAGCATGGGAAAGAAATGTATCTAAACAATCTACAGGACACATAAACCGGAGCCTGTCGGTATAATATGTTCCATGCTAGCCTTTAATCCTCTTGGCCAACTTGTTCTCGTAAATCCCAGAATGCCCCAGTGCAGCACATCTGAAGTCATTCTGTTTGCTCTGGGTATCACTTCTGACAACTCCCTGGATGGGAGGACCCGGCAACATGCATAGCACTACATGGATACTCAGATTAGGAATCTGGGTCAAAATCCTGGGCACTCCAGCTGGATTATCTCATGGTAAAGTCAACAAAATAAGAGTCCACACGGATCCAACGCTCCATTTTTCCACTGTGTTTCGGTTACCCAACCAGTGTCAACCCATTAGTAAAACTGTGCTGTTGTGGCTGTGTACCTTGGCAGTTGTTGCAGTGAAGTTATTGATACGGGCAACAGAGGCACTCTAATCCACTTAGAACAATTCCTATAAAAGCCTCTGAACCGGTCATAATATGCAACAAAATCTCCAGCAATAAACTGGAATCCCTGCTACAAATATGCAAGTAAAACTCTTACATCAATGCAGTTACAATAATTCACATGGACAGACTCGTTTTTCATTTTAGTCTGAACTCTACAAACCCTGGCTAAACTGGGTGGGTATTCGGATACCTGACAGTGATGTCTTACTTTAAATGCAATGTCTGGTTTACAGTCTTGAGTGCGATCTTCTCACCACGAACAAAGCCAACTTGTCAATTTACCAATTACCTCTTCCCCCCACTCTCAGCTATTTCATTTCAGCCAATAAAGTTGGCACTAACACCACAGGCATATCTCACCTCATCCCCCATCTCACTTCATTTCTCTCGCTTTGCTTTCACAGTCTGCTAAATTCACAGCTCAGGACCTGTGCTTTCCAAATACCACAGCATTGTAATTAAACCGGAGTGGCGGGCCCGGCATTTTAAAAGGCCAAGCCGGTCCTTTATAAGGGTGCTTTTCAATCACCCACCTTTTCACAATGCTTCCTACGTCAGGGAGAGAGACAGCATGAGATGGGAAGACTATGTTTCCATTGTGAAATATATACGAAAGCAGAGTTCCATTATCATGTTGAAAGCACATGAGCCGTGTGGCCTATAGAGATCTGGGATTGGAAGCACTGTGCCTGAGGGAAAGAAGGAAGCAATGGGGTTTTATCAAGTATAGTAAATGGAGTTAGCATGTGAGTTGGCTATTTAGTCACGCAGTCTATGAATAGGAAACCCAAACTGATTCCTTTCAATTTTGCTTTCAGCGACTGATCAACTGGAAACGTCTTTCCATCAGTCAGACTGGGCATGGTGTCTGACAGCCAAAAGAGCTGCAGGCCACTTCCTAATTCATTCCTGTTCAAAAGACACTCTGAGATCTCCGCCCTATTGTCAATTATTATCATAAACATTATCAAACGACTGCACATTGTCAACTATTCAACTAGTCTCGAGCAGGTATTGTTGGTTATTGCATGTTCTGCAGCAAGAGGACAATTTTGGCAAATGCTGAATGAAGAGCCTGACAAAATATGTGCCAAAACTAGGGTTTGACCCATACAGAGACCGATATTTTTCTGTTGAAGCTGCTGATAGCTGATATTTTGTGCCAGAATTCAATATATTTAAATTTAACCATTTCCATGCGAAAAAGCATTCACTGTTTTCGTTTCCCCCCAGAATTTTCTTCTTGTCAGGGTAAAAGCCTCTGAAACAGCATTTAGACCATAATGGGACACTAAAAATACTTTTAGGGTTAGCAGCTCCTTAAGGAAAGACAACCCCCCTCCCCCAATCCCATCCCTCACCCACACGCACGCACGCACGCACGCACGCACGCACGCACGCATGCACGCACAGACCCACACCTAATCAATGGTAGGGAAACTCCAGGATACGTTATGCCTTTAAATGAAGAATTAATTTACAAAAAACATTATTGAGCAATTGAATGAATAAATAAAATGTGATGAAAAAAAGCATTGCGGGTTTCAAAGTTATGTAGTCAGGGAGAGACCTCCATCATATCAGAATTGGACAACATAATTGGCCAATATCCAATATCTACTAAATGGCCATTGCCAAAAAACCTCTATTCCAATCATCAATATGCATGTTGAGATGTAATGCAGTGAAGTGGCACTTCTTCTAAATGCGGAGGACCTCTGGAAGAAAACCCCCCACCACAGATAACCTCCAAATATAGGCCAAGAAGAGGGATTATCATTAACATTCTCTATATGCTGCCCCAGAGGCTTGCTCATCTCCATGGTGTCCATGGTAATCCAGGAAGCAGACAGACATAATGAGCATCTCCTTCTACCCCGAATGTGTCTCTTCTTTCATCTCTGTTGCCATGGCGACAACAGAGAAGCAATGAATTGAATGAATTGGTATAGATTTTCCTTTCCCATAGCCTTGCTCTCAGGATGATGTCTATTGGAACAACAAGATGATGGTGGGAATAAAAGACATACGTGTTTGATAGTACTCACTGTGCGACTGCGCAATGACTGTGGACAGTGTTTGAGAAGATTTGTTTTCCGTGTCTATAAAGACGCCCTTGACCCCCTATTCCATCAATTTCCAGCCTGATTTGTATGGATCACAGACAATGTAAGATTTTATAATATTCAATATTTCATAATTGTCCACAAGTTAAGGTTTGAAGCTATAGAGAGGCTTTGCAGTTGCATCACAAATCTCCTAGCAACAGCTGGGGCACCACTTATGTTCCAATGGAGAATTGGTTAAATAATGTCTTAGAGAAATATGTGACAACCAGCCATGAAATAGAGCTCAGTAATGTTATAAGTAAAGTGGACTAGTCCGATAAGGGAGATTTGTTTCTAAATTAAGGTTACTGTGACACAGTAAACTGTCTTGTCTTTATCCCTAGTCTCTACTCCAAAACACACTGAGTCGTAGCTTGAGGAGAGTCAGCTCAGTTAGCCAGCAAGCTAATTTAGCAAAGCAATTCATGTCAGTGTTAACACACAGCTACTAGGCTACTAGTAGAACGCTAGCTTCTACTAGACATGTTAGCTAGTGCACAAATCAGATGTGTTTACAGCAGAATAGTGATAGTTAGCTGACCAGAATCTATGGTTAGCTAGCTTACAAACGAACAAACACAAAATCAGTCAGATGTATCAGTGGCAAGGTCCCAGTACGAAACAGTATAAATCAGCCATGTCTATACCATACTGCTGAGATGACGAGGTTGAACCCTAACCCTAAGCCTATGCACCAGCTGTTCACAGCCACTGTTGCCTAAGAGCTGCAGGGCCTCCAACATGGCCGCCAGAGGGTGTGTTACATAGGGACTCCCTAAAAACACGGCATTTCATGCCTTACGTCCTGTGTGACACAGTGTTGTGTGCCTGATGCGCGTTCTCGTCGGCTCACATTGGGTCGTATCGTGACTTTTTCATAACTTTTATGACACCCTTGACCGTAAGCTTGCTCTAACCATAACCTCTGACCCCATGCCTCAACCCAACCACCTCCTCTGCCTTAAAACCAGAGCACGGGCTGAGACCGTCACGGAGCTCGCCGAAGCGTGCACTGCTACGTCCTGCAAAACCACGCCCATCTGGGTGAAAATGCCGTGTTTTTAGTGAGTCCTCCTGTGTTACATAACCTGAAAGCCCTTTAAATGACAGGGCACTGGAAGTCAATGACTCTGTGACTGTACTTTAAAACGAATTAACAAACGGGTTCGTCTGTGCATTATTCATGCAGAAGTGAGGAGAAAGTTCCGAAGAGACAAATGAACGTTCAATACCCCGAGAGACAACAAGCATGAGAGTGCCTTTCAACATTAGACTATTTGTTTGGATAATAAATTCACTGGCTTATCCTGATGTATAGAGCATGGCCATAAACACTTCTGGCAAACTCCTAGCAGTAGCAGCCTAGTAGATTCACTTATTAAACTAGTAAGTGTACTTTATTTTGCAGTAGATTGGTGGTAGTTTAACTAGTTTCAACTTTAGATATTTGGACATTTTTTGTAGTTTCTTACTTTTTTGTAGTTTTGAGGTGTAGTCAACTGTCAACTATTTTGGCAATTTTTTGTATCTCATGTAAACTCGCTGCCTACCTAATCAGGTATTTTTGGTGGTATTTTTGATTTTGCATTCTATGACACTGAAGATACAATATGATGTTTTAAATTACTTTAAAGTACTAAAACGATGTCTTTTGAAGGAAGCTTTGCTGCAACTCTTCCGATGTGAAGTAACTGGTAGCTTGTAAAACTAGACTTTCACAGTAGCTTCCCCATCACTGTCCTCTTGTAAACAGAATAATGCCTCTTTTGCTTTTTGAAATGAGTCAACATGCTGAGAACAGGAGTTGTGGTTTCCCTCCTCAGTCTGTTACATGGCTGTTATCTGACAATCCTGAGAGAGAAAGCGAGAGAGACCGTAATTAGATCTCTTTCACTAGAATGGAGGAACTGAGGAGAAACTTTCCTGACAGATTGCAGACAAAAATGTTTTTTCTCTGACAGACTGCCATCACTATGAATCCTCTAAATGACATTCTGAGGACTTGATCTTTGGCCTGTTGTTCAGTCTACATTTTTAGGTCCCTTCCAATTCTTCGGCAAGCTGTCACATTAAGCCAAGAGACATACAGTGTAGCCAAGGGCACAAACATGACGCACACTCATTCAAGCATCATCTATTTTTTGAATTTCTTCTTTGTTTGGTTGCCTTATTGCACAAACCATACATTGTTGCAAAAAAAGTTGGCCTAAATCAGGAATGCCATTGGAAAGAAGAAGGAGTTGCAGTTTTCTGTCAACATAAACAGAATTCCTCTTCTTCTCAGTGAATCCAATTTTGTAGCATACGAGGGTGTACAAAATACTAGAAACAACTGGCAATTAGCAGTATGTCAGCTTTAAAAGAGGTGTGAAAATCACCACTTTTATATGTGAGTTTACAAGCAACATGAGGAAACTAACAATTGGAGCCTAAATTGCAAGTGCATTAGTCATAAAACTGCAAAAAATAGTTAAAGGTGCTATGTGGTATTTTAACAGTTATAAATTGCTATCACATTAATTTTGTGATAGAATTAGTGTAAACAATCACCATCGCAGACAAGATTGGCAGCCTCTACCAGCCAACACTGCATTTTACATTATGTGCCACTGATTTGGCGGGAAATCTGCTGGATTGCTTTACGGCACAAAACAGTAAGAGGGCGCTGTTCTTCCAGAGCAAACAGAGCTAAAGCTTTTAGAGGTTCTGGCAATTGCAGATGGTGGAGGGAGTGAAACGCCGATGGAAAAATCACTTCCAACATGTTGATAACCTTGGACCAAAGGAGCTCTTTCCTCTTTACAACAGGAACAAATGGGGTTTATGGGAAATGTGGTCCTAATTTTGAGAAACACTAAGACTAACAATACCACTGGCGTCAGAAGATTGAAAAAAGTGCAGGGCAAAAACACCACAATACACACTAAGTACCAAAGATGGTTAGCACTTTTAAGTGGTTAATCCTAATTCTAACCCAAACCTAGTCCTTGTAGAAGTGAGGACAGGCCACATGTCACATCGGTCAGTTTTCCTCACTATCTTTGTGAGGACATTTGGTCCTCATAAGGATGTACAAGAGTGCATACACACACACACACACACGCACACACACATACACAGTTTTTCAAAGTAAAAGAGCTGGTGAATGAAACGTGCAGCTGACCCCTTTGAATGAGTGGTGAAGGGGGGGTCAGGAGGCGTTGCACTCTGGCAGCTGCCAACATTATCATGCAAACCTGGAGGTTTTGTTTCCTTCTCTGGAGTTCTGAGTTGGAGCTCCATATGGGGAGGAGTGCGGGGGCCACAGAGCAGAGCTAGCCCATTGACAGCTCCAACTAGCCAAGGACAGGGACCATACCAAGTCCATTAGCCTATGAATAAGACTGATGAGGTCAACGCTACTGGCACTTTCTATGGTTCTTACATCCTGTTTAAAGCTCATATGCTATTTTAATGTGGCAGATATCCAGACTACACACATAGGGCTGCAAAAATAAAGGTGGTTTGAATGGGTGCAAAGTCAATGGAAGGAGGTGAATTGAGTGAGTTGGACACAACTTTGCTCTAGGTGGTGAGAAATGAATCAAGGCGGCATTTACTGGATTTGAAACTTTTCAACCTGAGTGATAAATTGGCCATGAAGCAAAAGCCAATTAGCTTCAAGCAGGACTCTATCCAGATACCTGTAAATTTGCCACAAGTTCTCATTTACATCAGAATCTTGCATCAAAATCAGCCTACATCGCTTTTGAAAATAAATGCTATAGAAACTGTGGATGCCACAATTAAGCTCATCCGTCTTCACCAAATCTTGCATTGAAAGTAGCCTAATGCAAAAATGCAAAAGCTACTTTGCCTTCAACAGAAATATTGCTATGTTACATTCTTTGGTCTGATAGTGTGTCTTATTTGTGTGGCAGACAGTAGGAAGATAGTGAAGATGTCTATATAATGTAATGGAATTAGTTTCATAACCCTGTAAGCCTCCTAATACCACTGTAAGGCAGCAATTTGGTTATTGTTGCAACCTTATATAAACAATAAGAAATCTGTTTAGCTTTACATGCTGAAGGGAATTTAAAAATGTAGAGATAGGCCAATTTATCTGTGACACTACTAGCTAATGGCAGCCGCTATTTCAAGGCAGGGGGAAAAAAACACCTACAAGGCTTCATTGTGAGGACGAACCTCTTTAAAGTGCTGTTTGGATTATCATTGTCAGGGTTAATGCCCATATGTGAAAGTGCACTAATAATCTGCGGACATAATCTAGGCTGCAACAAACGGGGGCAAGGGGCCCAGTTGGAGCAGGGAAAGGCCCTACTGATGCTCTGATTAGTGGCACTTGACTCAGCAGACGCATGCATAGGAGCCAGAGTTTAATCAGTGTGAATTAGGCATGGGGAGGAAAACACATCTCTTATTCTTTCTGTTTCAAATTGCTGCCTGGTTGCGCACGCACAAACACACACACACACACGCACGCACGCACGCACACACGCACGCACACACGCACGCACGCACGCACGCACGCACGCACACCCACACACACACAGACACACACACACACACACACATATAGCTGAGTCTTAAAGAGACAAACCGACCATCTCAGTGGTCAGAGATAGGTTACACAACGCAGCAGCGGGACAACAGTGTTGTAGCGCTTCCTAGCAAACATCTGATGGTGGCAGCAAGTTCAACGTCAACCCAAACAAGCCCAAACTTTTCATGACATAATGGCACGGTAAAAATTAATATTCACAAAGTTTCAGAAAGTGCTTTGAACTGGTATCAGAAAGATATTTAGGTCCTGATTTCACAAAATGATGTAGGTAGCAGCGGACTATGGACAGAGTCTCTTCTTTCATTTTGGCGTTGCATTTACAGGTTTTGTCAAAGTCTATTCAATTCAGTCTATTCAACATGAAAATATTTGCTGGATTCTCTCCTTTCAGAGCACTGGATCACTTCTGCCTCACTGACACAGTTTCTATACAGCCAGCGTTGAATGCAGCCCCATGCTCCCTGTATAGTGTCTATGTATGTCTGAGCCTGAGTTGCACTGCAGTATGCAGCACACGTTCCACTTGGGCTTTATGAGCAAACACTTTTTAAGGAGAGCATCAAAAAAGGACGCAAAACAGAAAAGCTGTATGGAGGAATATTCATGACAAAATAAAATAAATAAATAAATAGTCAAATGTTACAAATAATTCAACATATAAATAGACAATTAAAAATAGAATGTTTATCAATCCTTTTATTTTTTTTTTTTTTTATTTTTACCTTTTTTCTCCCAATTTGGATTTCTCATTATCTCCCAGC
>OMOV01112652.1:0-12523 GCA_900312565.1 Beryx splendens | reverse complement strand
TTTTGTTATGTGAAGAAATCTTGATATACTGTGATGTCACAATGTGATGTGATAATGTATTGTGATGTACTGTGATGATGTGATTCCCTGTGGTAATGTGATGTGATGTGATATGATGTGATATGGTAATTAATATGATGTAATTCTGATACTGAGCTGTATTGTGTTATAATCATTGTGACATGGTGTTACTTGATGATGTGATGATGTAATAATGTGATGCATTCTGATCACATGATGTAATGCAACAATGTCATATGATAATGTATTGTGATGTACTGTGATGATGTGATGTGATTCCCCTGTGGTAATGTGATGTGATAATGTAATATGATGTAATTCTGATATTGTGTTGTATTGTGATTGTGACATGATGTTATGTGATGATGTAATTATGTGATATGATATGACGCGTGATGTGTTACAAAACAATGTTGCATCAAATGGAATATGATGGCTGCAATTGGCTACTGCAAAATCCTTTTGTTATTTGTCCTTTTATTTTTAGAAGTCACTCAGCTCCTCTGATATAAATACAGTCTTCTAATGGGAATACTGCTAATGAGAGAGACAGAGAGAGAGAGAGAAACATCTTAGAGTACTTTGAGCTACAGTCTGTCTAAAAAGACAGCTCCGACCTTCCTCTGGTCTAAATGAGTGAGCTTTGACATGATTCTAATTCCCACAAGTTTTTTGTCCCTTCTGCAGCTGAGGGTCGGGAAAGAAATGAAAGCAGCCATCTTTTACATAAAAAAAGTTTTCCTTCTGAGACGGTGTTGTAGCATTATACTAACCAGATCTCTCTCTTTCCTTTCCCTTTATTCATCTGACCTCATTATCAAGCATTTCAGTCTTAGGGGAAGGTTGCCTCAAGCAAAAAAACCAAAAAAAGTACAGTACTTTAATATATAAACCTGTGCTCATCCAAAAAGAAACAAGTTTTTCCTTTTCTCTAACCAGGTAACACAGATTTGCCCAAGGAGATGAGATGGCAACAATGCAGAACACGAAAATTAGAATAGAAAAGAGGCCATGGCACAAAACAGGCACTAGTTCAACTCGCTGTCATCTCATCCTTAAAAGAAAAGTGTAATGAGGCTTTTACTGAATTTAATCACTGTTTAAGCTACTTCAGACCTACCTGCAGCAGACTGCTGATCAATGCATACATGTCTACCTTGATTTTTGGTCAATGCATACAGCATTTTACCTTCCGTCTTGCCCTCCTAGGTTCCCATTAAGTTTGAAGATCCATCACACTGGTAATAAATCAATACCATTCTGAAGCAATAATCATATGTAAAATGAGAGATACTTGCTTTATTTACAGAAACAGCTTTATTGTTCTCTTTTAGACAATATATTTGGTAACTGCCGGTGAGTTCCTGGATAAGAACCATTTGACTTGAAATACTCAGTGGGACTAATATAGTTTACTGTACACTGGACTAGAGAGCTGTTAATTTAACAGTCAGCACTTCCTGATTCGTATAGCTAAGTGAGCATGACATGACCATTCAGTGACCACTAACAATTCCATGTAATGGGAAATGGCCTGTGGATAATGTAAAAATAAACGTATGGTGAGGGAAATGAGTCAAAAAGTGAAAAATTATAATAGTATAGTAGTATAGTAAAGTATAAAATGGTACCACATAATTTAAAATGATGATTCCCTGTTCCTTTGTGGCAAAAGTAGACACCAGAGAAAAAGAGAAGGATGTCTCAGTGAGTTGAGATGATACTGCCAGCTTTGTACTGTTTGTGCATGCAAGCATCTGCTTTACGTGTGTGTTTACATGTGGAAGGAATCCTCTATATAACTGTAGTTTCAAGTTCATACCTCAATGACTGCATGTAGATAAGGAGAATGTATCCAGGTTAGTAAGGTGGGAACAGGAAACTATATATCAAAACAGTCTCCAAGGCAGGCTCAACACAAGTTGTGTGACACAAGGTGTCCTGGGACCACCTCTACCTCTCTGTTGCGTGACACGCAGCAATGCATCACTGAAGCCTGTTTGGCAGTGCATGTAACACGACCACAGATGTGGTCAGATGTGATGTGTGTACAGATATCTTTACATGCAGAGCTGTGCATCTCTCAAAATGTGTGAAATTGTTTACCGGTACATTTTTTTTGTTTTTTATCTTGATGTCATTCTTTTCAAGGAGTTATGTAAATCTGGTTAAAGTGTAGTGCATATTGCAAATTTAGCCATTTAATATGCATAAGGTAGAATGCACGTTCTTACAGCTTGGAAATGTGTGAGGAAATGTCACAAAAACAGCTGTGGTGCCCATCTACCTATAGTTTTGCAAAATGTTAAAGTGTGCAATATTATGCCCGACCTTTTATCAATATCCTGTGCCATTAACTGAACACAATTGGGTTGGGTTCTTTTAATTGTTATTGCTTTAAAGGTTAACAATTTTAATAGGTCTTTTTAATAGGTGGAAGGGCAATGGTGGTGATTATGGGATCTGGAAAAGAGTTAACCCTTGTGTGGTGTTCGTGTTTTTGTTACTCACCTGTCTGGTGGACCCACAACATTATTGGGTTTTTAAAACAATACAGCCATAACAATTTATGTAAAAAGACTTAACAGATGTTGACTTTATCTCAATTACAAGCAATACAGACAGCATAAGTGTGTGGGAATGTGGGAGCAGACAGGTATGTTGCAACCTTGACTGTGTGTGTGTGTGTGTGTGTAGTTTCACACACTACAGACAGAGTGAAGGTACACAGCAAACATTTTCTTTCATTTTTATCATGTTTACTTGTTTTCACCTACAATTCCCACACTTTTATTATCCTCAGGTCCAGTGGACCCAAACACCATATATGTAATATAAATGTGTAGGGGGGTGCACTGTGTGCACTGAATGAAATTGTGTTCTTTTGTTCTTCACAGAAAATGAGCTAAGGCCAATGATTCTCAGGTTGAAAAAATAATTAATTGCGTCTTTTTCTTTTGGTAAACATTGTAAACGGGTCCCACAGACCCGAACAATCAATTACAATCCTCGCTGTTGCATTCTGACAACATGATCTCACAAAAATACGTGAAATGACCACAACCTCTTAACACCGCATTACATGGTGGTGACACGTAATGTGTTAAAATTACGTTCCTCCACCACGAATTTAAATATGTTCCTCCACCACGAATTTGAAAACGTCCCAAAGGTTGGTTGTTACATTTATGGTTAGGCAACTAAAACAACTTGGTTAAGGTTAGGGTTAGGTTAGAGTTAGGATTAGGTTAGGGTTAGGGTTAGGGTTAGGATAGGTTAGGATCGAACCCCAGTTGTCGGCATCGAAGGCAAACGTATACGCCCATCCGCCACCCCAACCACACACTTTCCACCGTGCTATTTCAATGTCACAGCAATACTTCCTGTCTAAAGTTGTGTCTCCTTCACGTAACTGTATCGTGCTGGGACCACGTAATTTTAACACATTACGTGCCACCACCATGTAATGCGGTGTTAAGAGGTTGTGGCCATTTCATGTACAGTATTTCTGTGAGATCAGGTTTGACTTTTGAACAAGAGGTGAAACTTTGTGACTTTTGCTTAGCGCCAAAGTTAAAAGCATGAATGAATTCTTCATATTGCTAGCAGATTACTAGCACTCTCTTCATCAAAGCTTAAGTCAGCATTAAAAAATTATGCCCAAATTTCTGACAGTTGACTTCACATTGGCTAACAGTATTAGTATTTATTTTTATTTTTTTTCCATTTAGTTGCAGTGACATCTTGTGGTAGATATCTTTGAGTATCATCAGCGTAGCAAGAAATATTGTGTTTACGAATCATGTGGCCAAGTGGGGGCATATAAATGCAAAACAACATGGGGCATAAAATTGAACTTTGAGGAACTCCACAGGTAATGTGTATTGCAGAATTAGAGGAGTACCGTATAGTGAAGGACAATCTTTTACATTAGAAGTATGAGCTGAACCAATTAAGTGGTGTGTCTTTCATGCCAACCCAGCATTTGAATTGGTCAGTTGCATGGACTACAGTGTGAATAACTGCACTAAAAGCTAAAGGGATTCAAATAGAACTTGCACCAAAATATGTTGCTAAAAGGTCATTGGTTTTATGAATGAGGGCAGTCTCTGTACTACTGCTGTAAAACCAGATTGTAATTGCTTACAAATGTTGTTTTCATTCACAACAAGTATTAGTTGGCTCCAAACAACTTTCTGTAAAAGCTTAGATAAAAATGGAAGCTTGAGATTGGCATGTATTCCTGGGGTTTAATGGATCTTAGCTTGTTTTTCTTGATGAGAGGTTGAACTACTGCATGTTTCAGAACAGATGGGACATTTTCAGTTGCCAGAGATGCCAGCTGGTTATCGAAAACAAAAAACCAAGTATGTCAAGTTCTTCTTTCAGGAATTTTGTTGGAACAGCATGAAGGGGCAAGAGGTACAGATACATTTTCTGATGAATATAAAGATCAGAGAGAAATGGCTTTAGAATACCTAAAAATATAGAAATTCCCCTTTTAACTGATATTACCCAGTCTGGGGCATTGATCTGAAGCCTTGTGCTCAACCTTTCTGGTTAAAAAAATGATCAAAACTCTTCACAATTCTTTGAAGTGGGTTCAGTACCGTGACGGTATCAGGGGGCTGGAAGTAATGCTGACTTGTATTCTGCAGCAAAAGTTTCAAAAAGCTTGGATTTTCCATGCATAAGACAAATAGTTCAAGAAATAATGTAAGCATGAATAAAAATTTAAATGGCCAAATAAATAGTGCATTAGACTACACATCTCCAACCAGCCCACCTCCATCATTAACAATCTATAGCGTCCTGTCTCCTCCTCTCTTCATCTAGCTCCCTCGTACATGCAAAACCCTCAGTCCTGCCTCCAGACATATGGTGATGTATGTGAATAGATAATATGAGGGAGAGAGAAGAGAAAGAAAGAAGGACAGAGACAGCAGTGAGTATGTAAGAGAGATAGGAAATAAAAGATTGAAAAATAGGAAAAGAGAGCTACAGAGAATGAAACAGGAAAAGAATTCCATCACAAATCACTCTTCCCCAATAATGACTGAGCTGCAGCTCAGACAGGCAGCTCAAATCCCATTTATTCACATATCTGATAGGCCTACAAGTTGAATATTTTTCTCACATGAAACACATGAAATCCAATATTTTCAGATCAGATTTAAAACCAACTACCGATTCAAACCACATCCCTGAAAATGTAACTCAGTCTCACCACTCAGATCGGATTTCAAGTGTGTGTTTATGTCACTCGCCATGCAAAACCTTTTTGACATCACGTTGTGACAAGAAGAGCAGAGAATACACATGGAGAACCAGCTAGAGAATACTAAAAAGAAGAGGTTTCATTCTCCTTTCCTTTCATTAGCTCTCCTCTCCTCTCCTCTCCTCTCCTTCCCCTCCCCTTACTGGAAAGCCATTTCACACGTGCTAACCATACTTTATTATGGATGACATGCTTGGATGACAGAAATGGATGGCGGAGATCCTTTTTTTAGTCACTATGTCACCCTCTCCTTTCCTGTTAAAACGTGACGCTCCAAAGTATATAGTCAGCTATACGCCAGAGACAATGAACACAGCAGGAGAGCCAAAACAAGAGAGAGGGGGAGGCAGTGTGATGAATGAGGGAGAGAAGAGTGTGGGGTGAAAAAAATGTCTTTGAGGGACGCATTGATCAAGACTTAACTTCACTTGATTTGAAGCATTTTAATGTGGCACTTGATGGAAATGTGTGTTACTATAAAAGATGCACTGCAATGAGATAAAAGCAAATTTTGAAACATCTTATATTATATCAAGTCGTACTTCTACAGACTTGCTTTCCTGTAATTGTTTTATCCAGTTTTAAATCTTATGTTTTTGCCCTGTGCTTTCTATTACTGTCAGTCTTTTGTACCACTGTCTGTCTTCTGTACTGCTGTCTGTCTTTCTTTTTTGAGTTTTTTCTCTTATTCACTCAACAAATCACCTTGTAAACTCTGTTTTTAGAAAGGTGCTATACAAATAAAGTGTATTATATTATTATTATATTCACTGTGGATGTCCATCAAAACATAGATAAAATCAAATTCCTCTATACTGAAGTATTTAAGAGAATTTGAGAGAAAAGGAGAGAATTTGTTTACAGTGGGTTGGTTCTGCAGTTGTGATGAGATGGTGGCTGGTGTTACACCTATGATGCCTTCTAGTTTACTGCTAAAGCCCTTGAACAAGGTACTGACCCCCAAACCGCTCCACAGGTGCTGCACTGCGGGAAAGCCCGACCTCCGGCTCGCTCCGGAAAGGAGCTAAAAGGGGCTATATGCATGGGTACATCTAGGAGGGATATGCACAAACAAAAGTTGCAGTTACCTGTAAATTAGCTAATAAAGTCATCTTAATCATATCTGATAAAATCCCTTGAATATGATGTTTCCAAAGAAACTGTCTTCCTTGTTGTTTACTGTTCCTAAACTCATATTAGCTGCACAAATGGAAAAAAGACGAATCAGCATCGAGCCTGTGTACTTTACTGGGACGACCTTAGGAAGTGGTGATGCAGCAGATTGTAATTTTTTTTGATAAAGTGCCAAAGGTAGTCAAACTCTATCTCGTCTTTGCAGCCTGTTAAATTAGAACATATCTCATTCTCTTCCTCTTTTTCCTCTTCTCATCATATCCACAAAGGGAATCTCAGCTCTCCCTATTTCTCTTTGATCTGTTCTGAGTAACAGTGTGGGAGGAAGCTTGGCGATACCGTATATTCCTGTACCACCATTGGTGGAGTTAATATATTCTCTTAATCCGCCTAAATTCACTAAATTGGCTCTCCTTTTTTAATGAACTGCACCATCTGGGAAGCTGCTTTGCAGAGGCCTCTGGGGAAACCGCTTGTTGCCACAAGAAACCTCAGATTGACCCGAGCTTGACCTATGAGAAAGGTCACAGACAAAATGGAGGTGGTAGATATGGACAAGGCCAGAATCAATAACCATGAAATTGCCTGACATTCCCCAGGCAAAGATCATTTGACTCTTGTATCATGTATCTATCAATTTGTCTGTGTGGCATACTGCAGACCTGCCAGGGAGTGGCCTTGGTTGTCAATACAAAAGCATAAGCATAGACTCACTGTACTAAATAATATATTAGTGTCTGCTGTATGAGCCACTTTGACTTGATTCGTGACCAGTCTCATCAAACAAAACTGCCGCAAAATGATATTATGACCAGTCATTAATTCATCTCTGCGGTGATCATATTTGCTGTGTTTTGTCTATAAAAGTCCTTTGTTCTAGCAGCCCAGACGTGTTCATTATGATTTCTCATTTCCCTCCCCCATCACCTTGATTCACACCATTTATTCACATGCTGTTAAATAGCAGATTTCCCCCAAAGCAGGTTTGTATTACCTTGTTAACAAGAACAGCCTCCCATTGCTCTCTTATTAAAATAATTCTGGTTTCAAGGTATTGTCAAAGTCATCTGGAAAAGGGAAGGTGTTTTTTAGAAGTGTTGCTTTTACAGCTGAATTTGGCTTTGATAGTTTACTGACGATTAAATGTTAGTTTTAATGGGGTTGTGGCAGCCCAACAAGGAGAGTCAGTATTGCAGTAAACGTTTTGCTTCTCAGAAACTCTTTGTGATTCATATACCCATGAAGAAGCTGGCAGCTTGAGTCATCAGTTTCTGTAAGCAATAGACTGTAACTCTTAGTCATTATCTTGCAGCCTTATCTCATGATGATTGATATGAAACTGTACAGACATTCATTTTTTTATACTGTACACAAAAATAGGTTATTACTGTAAAGTTTTGGTTGCTAGAAAACAACAGCATACTTCAGCTAACCACTCTAAGGCATCTTGAGCTTCTGTTAAGGTGTTCCCCATAAAAATAATTCATACAGGGTTTACAAATGCAGGGTGCAATGTTTATGAAATTATTGATAGCCATGGGATCAGTCTGATCTCATGAGTCAAACATTTGTTGGATACAAAATGAATAGAAAATATTGCTTTTATCTTTCCAGGGAGGGTTTGCTGAGAGCACATTCCCTTTTTCAGCAACACTCTGCTTTACAGTCATACAGCTTCCATTCACACCTGTGACTTATGTGAATGTAATACAACCACAGTCTTCTGCTGTCCCACTGGAGCAATTTGGGATTACAGTAAGTGCATTACTCAAAGGTAGCTGTTGAGGAGGGGAAAACATCTCTCATTCACATGTGGGATTTAATCCAACCTTCCGGCCACAAACCTGCTTCTCTCACCTCTAGGTTACGTTTGATTCTGCAGGCCATACCATGACTGTCAGCTTCACTATCATCTCTTTGCTTACAAACCGGCATTTTGAGAAACTCTTCAGAACAATGCTTGAAGTTATTTGATCAGATCAAATAATTCATCTAGTCATTATTAGTCTGGTTCGCCTCCAGCTCTTCACTGTGTTTTCTGAATGTTGCATTACAGATGAGACATTTGTGTTATTTTGATGTTTCCACTTTGACTGCATCTCCTTGTGGTTGTAGCTCTTGCTGAAGTAATCTAGGTAACATAGGCTGTTATTTACACAAAACCTATTAGCAACAAGCCATAAAGGGACCAACTGAGATATATAATGTATGCTTCCACCTTAGTCAGAGACGTTATACTGGGCCCTGGGGAAATATCCTGGAGGAAATGCTGTAGTTACAGTCTTTGTGTTTGACAGTGCTTTGTGTATTTGTGTGTGTTTGTATGCGTGTGTGTATGTGTGTGTGTGTTGTGGGGGTGGATATGGTGGTGGATGACTAATGACTTTGTGTGTGTGGAAGGTGGGGGGTGTAGTGTATGTGTGTGTGTGTGTGTGTGTGTGTGCATGTGCGTGTGCGTATGTGTCAGAGAGGAGCAGAGTGAGGGAGATTGAAAGAGGTTTTCCTCATTTACAGAGACTTATTTACCAGGAGATGAATGTGTTCATGTGTATTCATGCACACTTGAACAAGTTTAAATTACCTGCTAAATCAGTCAATTCACCTAGAGAGGAAGGTGAGGAATAACAACAGTGACAGACGTGGAGTTAAGTGGTTTGTGTCACTATCTTTAATCTGTTAACAGTCCTAAATCATGAGCATACTCTCTATACCCAAATCAGCTGCATTAATACTCTACCTGTCCATTCCTCCACATGGCATACTATGCATTTTGATTTGTTGCTGTCAAATATATCATTTCAGCCCCAGTCAAAGTAAATTACTTTGCCTCCCATAGCAGTTTATTAATGATTTACAAATCACAGCGGAGCAGAAAATAGGTCTACACACATGTGCCCTGTGTGCGTTCACTTTTATGCCATGGCAAGTGCAATTTCTCAACATGACTCTCTCTACAGATGGATAACTGTGAAACACATGACATGTCATTGGTCTTCCAGACCCTCTGCTGTGTTTGTGTGTGTAAACATGTGTAAGGGTATATACTGTATGTTTTAATACGTGTGTGCCCATGTGTATATAGTATATATAGTGTGAAAGCATGTGAATATATGTGTTTGCCTGTATGTGTGTGTGTATATATGACCCAAAGTGTATTCTGCACCATGATTTAGTTCAAGAACCTGTAGCAATTGCACATGTGAGTCAAGGTAATGCATATGTTCATGTGGGAAAATGATAAATGCATACATTTCCCACAGAGCATTGCACCCACAACGAAACATAGAGACAGGACTGTGAGAGAGCCTGATCAGCAAATGTACACATTTACAAGATTTACCCTGGGGAATGTGCGCATTTTACAAACTCTGTGGTATACTGCATGTGTGACGGGGTCAATGCTATGGGGTTTTATGCAGGTTTTGGATTGTGTGTTGGGTGTGTTTTGTTGCTTTGTTTTTGTTTGTGTTTCTTTAATTATCCTGTTAATCAGTTCTTATTTTATTGGATTGGTGTGTTTTTTCTGGGTTTGTGTGTTATTGCATGTGTTAGTGTTTTTTCTGACTGACCCTGAAGGACACAGGCCCTGACAAACCCCAGGTGGTAATCAGCGAATAGGTAACAGGTGTGGAGCACTGGTGAAAGACTGAAACCGGCAGGGACGCAGACACGAGAGGAGGGCAAGACAGAGGAAGGCACAACCGAGGGAGGCACGGCAGGGAACCACAAAGAACCAGACAGAACTCCAAGGCATCCTCCGCGGGGCCAAAGACCGGAAGACGAGTCACCACAGGAGCCTGAAGCGCAGCAGCCTGAATACTCCATCCTGGGTCGGTAGCGTGTTGTTACCACCCAGGAAAACCATGAGAATTTATTATCATTATTTTGCAGTGGACACCGGAGGGCCGGCTGCGGGGCCGGGCAAGCAGGTGGTGAATCTGAGCTGGTGTATCTGTAGGATACTGGCGGGTGTTGTCTGTTTCCCCAGGAGTGGAGCGCCGAAGAGAGGACCACAGCTGTCTGAGTGGAAAGGGGAACGGAACGCCGAGGACATTGCAGCTGCTGTCATTCGTGTTGGACTGGTGGTTCCACTGACTGAGAAACATAACAGTAATGGAGTTATAGGGGGCTTGCTCTTTATTTTAGAGACATTTTAGGACTTTTAAACATTTTGTAGCTGCCCTTTACATTTGTTGCTTTATGGGAATAAACCTTTGTAAACCTACATTTTGAGTTCACTCACCCCTGACTCTAAAAAGAACCTGCTTAGCCTTTTTAATGGAGTCCTAGGGCTCTTCTTAACTCCTATTGTTGGCATTTTAAATATTCCTTTTAATATTCCTAACATTTATTTTATCAGTTGAGTTGGCCCAGCCACAAGAACATATACACATTTACTGTACCATTTGCCCACATTTACCGCAGCACATACAAAGGCCTTTATGCTACCAGATATGATCGTATTATACTGATTTGGCTGTCATAGCTGTCACATAACTGTTACCTATGCAGGTCTACACAAACACACATGTGAAGTCAGAATGGTTTATGGTTGCCCGATATTCCCAACACCCTTGACATAATTTTGCTAATGAAGAGTAGAAAGAAGTGCTTATCCTTGAGAGAAACTATAGGTTGTCCTTCAAACTGACAAAGCATCAGCTCTTAGCTGCACATACAGTACCAGATGTCTTGGCTGTGTTTCTAAGCTGATGGCCATGATATCTGGCAGCCTTGGACATACACACAAACATGCTGTTAGAGGCTTACTGACAGCAAGCATATCCAAAAATACATTCAGCGAAAGTCTGCCTAGTCTCTGCAGTAATATGTAACCAGGCAGAGTGACACAGACTTTGTAGCCTTGAACATCCTTATATCATGTTGAACCTCTGTAATACCTGAATCCTGAGTAAATTACAATGCAGTTCAGTGGATGTATAACATTTCACCTGTCCGTTTTATATGTGTAGCCTAATCAGAGACATTCCTCTACCTTCCCTGGTGTGGACTGAAGCTATAAAGTGATTCTAATTTTATTTTTTCCCACAGTACAGCCGAGGGCATCAAGAGGCATATTCAGGTCACACAGGAGTCAGTCAGTCAGTCATCAATGCTTCATGATTTGGCCTCTAGAGGGCGTCTTTGGCTGTGAGATTTAGTGTTTCCATACATTGGCTCATCTGATCTGAGGCGCACCGCACAAAATAAAAAGTTGGTCAATGTATAGAAATTGATCTAATTCGATCTCTAATGCACCTGATGTGTGAATCACATCATGTTGGTCATGTGGAGCTGCACAGAGAGCAGACCAGCAGCATTGTCCTCAATCCAACAGAGCCTGAAAGAAGCCTGAAAACTAAAGTGAAACTTAACATTCCACCATTTGCTACAAACTCGCCTGTGTTAGTAACAGGATTTGTAAACAGTAACTTGATAACTGGTCTTCTGCTGCCCTACAAACATTTAATGGTAGGTAATGTTATTACCTTGCAGTATTTAAGTAAAGTTAGTGGAATTATGTCACCTATAATAGTGTATGACAGGTGGTGAAATCATCTGGTGCCAAACATTGTTGCGGTGAGGGCAGCGAAGGAGGGGTAGGACCCAAGAGCAGACGCAGGAGACGGACTTAACTCAAACAAGGTTTAATCCAAACAAAAGGCAAACGATACAAAAACAAGGCTGGAGTCCAAAAGGTAAAACTAAGAATTGGCCGACAGGCAAAAAGGCAAAAACGATAATCCAGAGCAGAAAGGCACGAAGGTCAAACTCACGGGGAACATGAAGAACACGGGGACACGAGGAACACCACAACATGAATAACGAACCGACAAACACTAACTGAAAACCAGGAACATATATACAGACAGACTAATGAACATGGGGAACAGGTGTGTGGCATTGGGGAAAGTCCGGGAGCTGAGTGGCTGGGAGCAGGGCAGATGATTGGGGAAACAGAACGGGCTGATAGGGGACAGGTGTGTGTGAGCTGAGCAGGGGGAAGGGGAAGTCCAAGGATCCACAGGCTGGCAGAACAGGGGAGCGGAAAAACACAAAGACACAGGGAAAGACAGACAGATCATGACA
>OMOV01112621.1:0-16520 GCA_900312565.1 Beryx splendens | reverse complement strand
ATATTTTGCTCCACCCCTCGCCCCCCAGGTCCTTGTCAGAGCTGGAGGGGATTCGTCCAGGCGGAGAAATGGGGGAGAAGATCAGACAGGTTACAGAGAGGGCCACGCTGTTCAGAATCACCTCTAATGCCATGATCAATGTAAGTTACCCAAGGGTTATTTGCAGAGGAAAGCAAAACGCTTTTACTGAGGCTCTTGCTGAAGTGTTGCCTTTGGGTATTTGTGCTCCCCCCCCCCAGGCATGTAGAGACTTCCTCACCCTGGCCCAGACCCACAGTAAGCGCTGGCAGAAGGCCTTACAGGTTGAGCGAGACCAGAGGATAAGGTTGGAGGAGACTCTGGAGCAGCTGGCCAAGCAGCACAACCACCTGGAAAGAGCTTTCAGAGGAGCGACAGTTCTCCCCCCTTCGTTCAGCAATCCCACCATAGATACCAAGGGTAAGGCTCTCATCCACCGCTGAATTTCTGACCCTGTACCCTGAACCTGGTTTAAAGGCTTTAGGGCTGGGCGATATGGACCAAAAATCATATCTTTGTATTTTTAGGCTGAATGGCGATACACGAAATATATCTCAGTATTTTCTACAAAGTGGGCTGACTGTTCAGTTGTGAGTCAAAGCCACATGTGAGGCAGTATATGCTAAGTTACGCGACCTGTATAACAAAAAATGTGCAAATATGAATCCTTTAATATATGTTATGTTTTTCTGTGTGATATATAGGCTAAAACAAAGGCTACGGACGTTGCGTTGTTTAGACTGTAATTTGCCTGTATACAAAACTGATTTTGCTGTCAGGAAAACCAGACTTAAAATAGGCTTATGCTGCTGGACAGTTGGTAATTACATGTAGAGTGCACATGAACAACACAACAAAGTGTAAATAAGCCAATATTGTTTTCTCCTGGAGTCTTTATGTCACTGTACATGGACTTATGTAGAAGACAGCATGCTGAAAGATGACAGTGTTGTGTAAGAGTGAATGCTTTTACTGCTCACCTTCTGACGATTGAGCTGTTGAACAGATATTGTAAGGATGCATTAGATGCTTGCCCCTTGCCATTTCAGCAAGATTTAGTCCAATCCACCGCAGTATCTCTGTGTTGATTTAGATTTTGTTTTTTGTCATTCATTCTTCCACTCTTCCGCTTCACCTTAGGGTCTGGCGCTTCGGGAAAAGGTGATGCCAGTGACGAGGATGACGAGAATGAGTTCTTTGATGCTATGGAAGACCCAGCAGAGTTCATCACTGTCCCTGCTGACCCCAAATATCACAGGTCAGTAACGCTCTTGTCCTCCCTTTCCATTTGTCACAGATTTATATTTTTAGCTTCGACCAGCAGACCAACCAATCGACAAGGTATAAGCCGCTCTGACGATCGGTTGGTCTGTCAACCCCCCCGTCCCACCCCTCCAAAGACAAACAAACAAAACAAAACACTGCACATGATACAGACATACAGTACCTGTAATTTTCTCAGGCAGTCACGTTGGTGCTTTTGCTCACTTGGTAGGGCAGCGGACTTTCATATGAGGGTCCTGGATTCTAATCCCGGGGTTGGCAAATGAGGCTTTTGTGTTTGGTTTCACAGAGCCTAATAACGCTCAGCTTATCTCGAATTACATGCTTGTTTAATCACAAACCTACTTTGGTTTTTTTTCTGTCCCATTAGTCGAATTTTGTGCTTTCTTGTTTATCTGTCCATCAGGAGATCTGGCAGCAATGTTAGTGGGATTAGCAGTGAGCTTGGAATGGACGATCAGTCGGTAAGTGCATATTAATATTGTTTTCATGCTGATTTGTGTTATGCTATTATCTCCTGTGTATGCCAACACGACACAGTCACCTGACCCTTCAGTCTGTTTGCTTTGTCCTCCTCCAGCTTGATGAGCAGTCTTTGGCGTCCAATCCGGAGTCTCCACAGTCCCTTGAGGTAGAGCTAGTTAGACAAAGACGGACTCGTATCCCCGACAAGCCCAACTATTCCCTTAATCTGTGGAGCATCATGAAGAACTGCATTGGAAAGGAGCTCTCGAAGATACCAATGCCTGTAAGAAACATGCGCGCTTCTTTGCACGCACACAGGCTATCCAAGCGCTTGTTTTTCATGCTTCCCTGTGAAAGTAAATAGAATTCCAGAATAATTCTATCTCTCGATCTCCATCACTATCTCTACCTCTACCTCTATACTTCTCTACTTACTAGGTGAATTTCAATGAGCCCCTCTCAATGCTGCAACGCCTCTCTGAAGACTTGGAGTACTACGAGCTGCTGGATAAGGCTGCCAAGTGTCAGAGCTCTCTAGAGCAGCTGTGCTACGTTGCTGCTTTCACAGTCTCCTCCTACTCCACCACTGTCCACCGCACAGGCAAACCGTTCAACCCCCTGCTGGGAGAAACCTTTGAGCTGGATCGGCTAAGGGACTGTGGCTACCGCTCCCTCTGCGAGCAGGTGAGGAAGGAAATACTGAGGGATGGACCTAGAAATTTAAGGAGGGAAAGTTTGTGTTTTCTGTCACTTTGTACCTTGAATGGCCCTCCTGTTCTCATCCTTGCTTCCCTATCTCTTCTCTCTCTTCACTGCCCTCGCCCCCTCCCAGGTGAGTCACCACCCACCTGCTGCAGCTCACCATGCCATCTCTGAAAGAGGCTGGACCCTCAGACAAGAGATCGCCCTGGCCAGCAAGTTTAGAGGGAAATATCTCTCCATCATGCCTTTGGGTAAGTGTGAGTGTGTTTACCCAGCAGGAAGCCATAACAATGCACTCGTGTTGCGCCCTTATTAGTCTTTTTGCTTTAGTGCAGTGTTCACCTGTCTGTTGGTCTTAGAAGAATATCTTGTTAATCTCAATATTAAACTATAGATACAGTATTGTAACTGGATAGGATGTTGTTTGTTTGGCTGAATTTATTCCTGCACTCAATCTCTTATTTCAACTCATGTTTCAGTGTACTGTAGCTATGACACCATAATTCAGAGGCCATAGCCAACTCAAAATTTGCTCCCCTCTCCATCCCCAGGTTCTATCCAGTGCATATTTGAAAAGAGCAACAATCACTACTCTTGGAAGAAAGTCACCACCACAGTACACAACATCATTGTGGGAAAATTATGGATCGACCAGGTAATATAAAGCTTAGAAGTGAACATTATCAGTGAAGGTAATGCTAGCCTTTGGGAGGAGGGGGGTGGTTGAGAAGGTGGGGAGTGGGTGAGGGGGGTTGGGGTCACAGCGATTAGGGTCTACATTTGGAGATTTTGTCAATACATAATTGAAAATGCGAAACAAATCAAAACATAGTTTAACGTAATAATCTGCAACTTCTTCATATAAATAAATCTGTTTTGCACACACAGGCAAGCAGTTTTGCAAACTGGCAACTTTATGTTTTTGTGTGGCGAACCTTAGTTGAAACTTTGTATACTTAACATTGGTGTGCCAGCAGTATCATTGGGTAACACTTTCTATTTAGACTATATCTATTTTGATTTACAAGGTCATTAGAAAGACTTATTCATTAGCATGTAAAAGTCAGTCACAATGATTTATGAACATAGTTATGAACACTCTTACGTTGGTATTTTTTGTTTTTATTTTTCTTTGCCACCTCTTCAAATAGTGTGTAATTGTTTACTGTTTTGTGGTTTTTGGACTGCACTAGCACAAATGTGATGCACATTCAAAAGGGTTTTGAGAATTGGTATCATGGTGCCATACTACACCCATGTTCATTAAGAATTATGACACAACTCCTAACTATATACAACTCCTAACTAGGGATAAACAAATGACATAATGCTTTATAAATATGGTCTTCATGGAAACCTTACCCTCTCATTCTACTAATGTGGCCTTTTAAGCGTTCTGCAGCAAAACATTTAGTCTCTCCCTGTTTCCCTGTCAGTCAGGAGAGATCGATGTGATGAACCACAGGACAGGAGATCGCTGCCACCTCAAGTTTGCTCCCTACAGTTACTTCTCCAGAGACGTAGCCAGAAAGGTGGGCTTTTGACTTCTCTTTGAACAGTGATGGTGATGATGATGGTGATGATGGTGATGAGGAGGAGGAGGAGGAGATAAAATAGGAAACACAACACCTCTCTTGCTAGGTAGGGATTATAGAATAATACAAATTACCTCTGCCAGGGAGATTATGTTTTTGCCCTTGTTAGTTTGTCAGCAGGATATCTCAAAAGCCCTCAAATGGATTTCGATGATATTTGGTGAACAGATAGACTTTGGGCCAAGGAATAATTGATCTGGGATTTATACAGAATTATCTTTTTTTTCTGAAAATACCTATTAAACTAAAGGAGATGGAGACTTTATTGCAAATCCTAATGGTATGGGCATGTTTTAATCGTATTTTGGGTTCAACTATGGGATTTGCTTTGGCCCTGCGTGTGTATTGGAGAGCAACGCTCCCGGTGCAATGGAGCTAAAAACTAGGACAGTAAGGTTGAAAATGACAGGAATTATCCTTTAAAAATCAAGTGATAGGAAGTTCAAGTTGGAGAATTGTTCTGTGTTGGTGGAGGTTTGCACTCTCCCATTTCTAGTTTTCAGTTTCTAGTTGTGGATATTGTTAACTAATGTCAGCTTCACGTTGACACAGGAATAGGAAATGTGCGTCTTTAGTTGCTATTGTTTGTTTGGTTGAAATGATCATCTATGTTTTTATGGTAGATTTAAAATGTGACCCCTTTGTTTCAGGCAAAAGGCCAAATTTTATATCTGCCTTGAAGCTTTGCAACTACTAATCCCGTGAACCACTGCACTGGGTATAATGGCCTGTTTTATTGCATTCTTAACTGAAAGCATTGTTTGTCTCTCAGGTAACAGGAGTGGTAACAGATAAGGACGGGAAGGCCCATTACGTGCTGTCGGGAACATGGGATGAGAAGATGGAGTTTTCCAGGATAATGCAGAGCAGTAAAGGCGAGAACGGCACTGAAGGCAAACAGAGGACTGTCTATCAGACCCTGAAAGCCAAAGAAATATGGAGAAAGAACCCTCTACCGTGAGTTTGTGTGTTTTAAAGAAGGTTGGCAATGATGAGGAAATCAGAGGTGGTAATGGTGTTTTTTAAACTGATGAAGCTGTGAAGGAACTACAAGTAGGGCAGAAAGGTGGGGGGTGGGGTGGGGATTAAAAAGCCACAGCTTCCTATCCACTTTTTGGTAGTCAGATCAGCTAATCAGAAGCACATGTCAGATAAAAGCAACCCCTGAACATAGTTTGGAAATGAAAATGTGTTATTTTGAACCGTACCTGTTCATAGAGCTTAAAATCACAACGAAACAGCATTTTGAAAGCATCTTGCCTCCTGATTTCCTTTTGAAACAGGAGATTGGAGCGGGACGTAATGCGAGGAGTGATAATTCAAATGTGTAAACCAATGGGATATCAGTTAGGGAGAGAAAGGAATGTGATGGTATTATTGATTGTAATTTTTATTTACACGCCTTCTAGTACACTGAAGTCACCACTAAAGACACACATCTAATGTAAATGGGATATAAAAATGCATGAAATCAAAATTTTGTAATTTTGTTTGCATTTATTCTTAAATAGTATGACATGGGAAATTTGCTAACAAGGTGACAAGATAATTTTTCATTTAACTGCAACTTTAAAATTCTGGAAGCGTTAGATTATAGATGATCATTTCCCTCTCGTGTTCTCATTCTTGTTTTTCTTTGCGCCCCTTGTCTGGCATCTCTGTGCTCCGGTGATCTTCTGCGATGCATCAAACGTCATGCAGAGAGGGAGCAGAGAACATGTACTACTTCTCCTCGCTGGCGTTGACCCTCAACGAACCTGAAGAGGGAGTGGCGCCAACAGACAGCCGGCGACGCCCGGACCAGAGGCTAATGGAAGCAGGCCGTTGGGACGAGGCCAACGCAGAGAAGCAGAGACTAGAAGAAAAACAGCGCATTGCCCGTCGAGAGAGGGAGAGGGAGGCTGTCAAGGCGGCCAGCCCACCTGAGGAGGGTAAGAGAAGGAGGAGCTATGGAAGGTTTGGTCCATGTTTAGGAATGCATATAAGAAGGAAACAGAGGTAGCGGGAAAGGTAGAAATGGATGGTGAAGTTATAAAAATGGAAGAAATGTCAAAAAAGAGAGATTGAGTATAGCAGCAAAGGTGGTCAACCCACATGAGGAACTGTCTGGTGTTTCTGTCCATTCATTGTTTTTCCACTTGTCTGTCCTGGTATCCCTTGTCTGCCTGTCTCTGTCTCACCACAAGCTGTCACTGAGGATTCCATCAATGACTCACCTTTGAAAAGCAAGTACTCCTCTCTTAGTCTTTTCCCACTCTGGGTGTGCACTTCGTTTTTGTATTGGCTACACACACAAGAACAGATGAAAGATATGTTTGCCTGTGTAATAGCAAGGTGCTAAATGTCTGCATCACCTTGCAAAAAGTTCATCCATTCACCCTTTTCCCACCCCTTCATGCATTTCTGTTCCATTTAGCTGATGCAGAGGAGATTGGCACAGAAGCAAGTGAGGTTTCGGATGAAAGCAAGTATCAGTTCTCCACTTAACATAGAGTGGTGCTCTTTAAGATGTTGTGTGTAGCATTTTAAAATGCTCTTTAAAATGCTATGTGTATAGCACAAAATGCTATGTGTAGCATTTTAAAGGAGTAATAAGTAAGAAATCACCCTAATATATCTGTTGGAGGTTGATAGGCTTGTTGGTCAATACCCATGACTCAGTGATTACTTTGCCAGGTGCTGAGATTTCTGGATTTGAAAACCAATTTTCTGGCCCGTACTCTATTTTGGAACAAAAGCTCCCTACCCGTTGGCATTTTAGTACACTCCCAACCCCCCCAACCACCAACCACCAACTCCTCATGCATTTTCACCTGCTCAGTACCCATGGATGGAGCTACAAGCAAGGGACTGGCATCAAAAGACATTTCACTGCCAAGCCAAATAAGCCAACTACAAAGCAGTATTATTACAGTCATTTGCATCGTGATATAGTACCTCTTCACAAGACACCTCTGTTGGACTCGTCTCTATTACTAATCTCTGTTGAGAAGTTAACAGATAGTGGAACAAGTTAAAGGCCTATGGAAAAATAATTTTGATGAGAAAAATGAGAAATACTAGCACTAACAATACATCTGGCATGAGAGGCCACCAACTGTCCCGACCACGGTCTCATTTGTTTACAGTAACTACCGAGGTGTCACAGTTAAGGATATATTGTTTGGAAATGCTACACATGGCTCTTTTGAAAATAAATTGGAGGAGATAAAACAATTTGTCAACAAATTGTTGGTGTAGATTTTGGGTAGCATGTTCTTTTTGAGGTTTTTTGTGTCTTATTTTAATGATTTATTCCCTTTTTTTGTGCTGGTGTTCAGCTGACACAGAGGATTCTCCCCCTCATACGCCTGTTGCATGCAAGTAGCCCCTTAACAGTTTCCCTCACTCTTGCTCTGTCTCTTTGCCTGTATCAGTCATCTTCAGGTCACACCCGTTCTTTTATGTCTCAATTTTCCAAACATGCATCCTTCCCTCTTCTTTCTTTCAGCCCCTTATGGACCCCCCCTCTCCCCTTTTATAAGCAAGTATTCCACTTCTGACATGCACATACAGTACCATCCTTTGAGATTTTCTGCTCATTTTTATTTTAATATGTTTAGAGTAAGAACCCTCTGCTCATCGTCCATCTTTCCCTCTTTACACCCTTTCCATCTTGTCCTCCCTTAGCGGAAGGCATGGAAGCTCCTTTTGGAACTCCAGTCAAAAGCAAGTAACATCAGTCCTGCTCTCTTTCATCCCGTCTTCTGCTCTCTTCCATCCCCTGTTCTGTTTTGTTTTTGTTAGTTGTGTGTTTGGTGCAGTCGTTTCTTTTATGCCGGGATCAGACTACACGATATTTTTGTCTTTCACGATGGTCACCATGTCAGATTAGGCAATCGTAGTGCCATAAATTCTTGGCGTGTCTTGGCTGGGAGACTGGCAACACTACAAGTATGACCCCGTATGCTGCCTTTCATGGGGACTGCCTTTCACGGGGACTGCCCGACGGCCCACACCACTTCTCAAACAAACAGAAGCACATTGCTAATTATTATGCAGAATGACGTCATCGGACCCTCCTGGGTGCAACGGAGAAAGCTGGCTGTCGGACCTCGCGGTCGGATATTTACTCTGGTTGGAAGTATGCAGCGTCCCATGCAGCAGTGATATTACCATGGTAGTGTGGGCTTAACCTACTGACGTTTTCTTCCTGGACGCACATGGTCTGATGTTGGAGCAGCCGAGTGGTGTAGGTAATTCCGAACGTCGGCTCCGACAGCCATACATATACAAATTGAAATTTGTCATGGTACTCCCTCCACAAAATCTCAAAAAGGCAGGGGTATTGTTGCCACTGCTCGGTTTCGCTGTTCCACCTGACAGCAGCAACAGCCGCATCCCTCTTTCTCTTCGCCATGTTTACCTATGTGCACCAGAGAGCAAATACAAAAAATTCTGACACGCTAGACTTTTCGTCAGGGTGGCGTGGGGCGTCCCAGACGCAACACCGCTGTTCTTAGATTATGTCACACTACAAGGGGTAAAGACACCCGCTCGTCGTTCCCGACGTTCATATTCGGGCCCGACGCTGGAAATTTGTCGGCGGCGACAAAATCGTGTCAAAATCTGGCTGAATTTGTGTAGTCTGAGCCCGGCATTAGGGGAGTCTTTTAGCAGTCACAGTTGTAGCTGACTAGAATTGGCACAGCAACCCGACAGAGTACTTGCATATTTAACTGAGAAGCATTGTGTCTGTCACTGAGCAGAATACTGTGGTCTTGAGCAGGCTTGGCATTACTTGAGTCTGGTTCTCACCAAATGGTATAAAAGAGTGTCAAATTGGTGATTTCATCAAGTACTAATCTATGATTGTGACCTGCTTTTGTTTTTCTGCCTGAAAAGTTTGTCTGACGAATGTGCAGTCAGAAAGTTGAAATATCTTTGCAACTTCCAGCACCATGGCTACACATTATTCCTCGTAGTCAACCATCTGAAAGACCCCAGGCTGTCTAGCGTCCTGCCTGTCCCTTGATACGCTGTCGTGGTTCGGTGGCTTCTTATATCCCTCATCTCCGGCCCCCCCAAAAGCTTTCACTTGGTAAAAGATTGTGTTTTTCTGTTTCCTGCAGGCACACATCAAGACAACTATCAAGCACAGTGGTTCAAGAAGATAGACGATCCGATCTCTGGAGAGACCATGCATGTCTACAGCGGCGGTTACTGGGAAGCTAAGGACCAAGGCAGCTGGGATATATGCCCCGACATCTTCTGACCTGACTGTATCAGCCCGTCTCCCAGCATGGTGTGCGACCCAAACGAATAAGAGAAGATGGTAAGAGGCACCCTCCCTTTCATCAGCAAGGGTGGGGACACATCATCTCTTCTCCCCGCCTCGTCCCTCTTCCAGCACAGATCATTAGCTCAGGCCCCTTCTCAGGATAAGGGGGATTCGGACCAGCTTTCTGTCTTCACCCATGGACACAACGGTCACGTCGCAACTGATTAGTGTTCAGGAATTCCTCTCACTGCCTCTCTAACACTGCTGTTTATCTCGGCCTCACTTCTGCACATCCTCCATCTAGGGCTTCATAGCACAACCGCTCAGTTGCATTTTTCAACATCTTTATCCGTCAGTGCCATCATGCATTTTCTTTGGGAGCACCATTACCAGGGGCAGAATCCAGCTAGTTGACATTTGCTGCATATGCAAGGTTTGCTTATATGGGCGGAGTTACTAGTTGGAGACTTTCTTTTCTTGTTTTTTTTTTCCTGTTTTGATTGTGATTATTTTGTAATGAATGTATTGCAGGTTGAGAGAAGACCTCAACACACCACCTTTGTATGTCAAAGCTGATTCATAACCAGTTATTTTTCGACAGCTGACCACCAGTGTGTCAGAGCCTGTGGGAGGCATAGCATAGGCTTCAGTGGCTGATATGAGATAAATACTGATTTTTCTCAAGAAGGACATAAAGCAAGTAAATAATGACCGATCTCATCAATTATTTTGGGTTGGTAGTGAAATGAAGTGGCATAATCACCATAGACATTATATAGAGTTTGCCTTTGAGTTTATGGCACTACATTATTTCCTGAAGTGAAACAACTCTGGAGATCTGCCTGTGTCTGCACACAATAGCCTTCTTTCCATTTTGCTCTCAAGAAGGCCAGGCTGTAAAATACAACGCTAGTAGGCGAAGAGATGTGAAATCATTACGGTTAGTCTTTGTGCAACAGAAGTAGTTTGGGGCAAATTTTTCAGTCCTCTCATATTAGGCTGATTAACTCTGGTTTAGTCATCTTGAAAAGCATTTTTTGTGGATGTGAACTGAGCTGTCTAACACTTTATCCCATATATTAGCGATTTCTTCATTTTTATTGAAGGTATAGCATAATGACATTTCTTAGCACAACACATTAATTTGTGTAGGGTTTTTATTTTTACTCAATATGATAGCCTGACATATTTGTACCAACCAGATTTGTACTGGTGCCACCAAATGAAAATATTAATGGCACCATTGCCAGTAGTGGAAAAAGTTAGTCCGGAGCCCTGATTTTTTTGGTTTGTTTCTTTGTATTTCCTTAACAACCCATTCCTCAGCACTCCAGCTCTTGACCTGGTCTTCCAGAGCAAGAGCCTGGCTAGAAAAGTCATACTGCTCAATACGATGTAGAAGATTTACTTCATGTTCCTTATGTTGAAGATGAAAATGCACTACCAAGTCTACCCTGCTTCTCCACCAAAGTACATGGATTTTCAGACAAGAGAGTATAAGTTCTCTGTCAGTCTATGTGCGTGTCTGAAGTCTGCTCTCACTACATGGGGAGCAGCCGCTTCGGCAAGCGGTTGCTCAGTGGATTGCATCAAAATTGCTTTGTGCAGAGGGCTAGGCCTTTGTAAAAGAAACACAATAATATTGAGCAAATGTGTGAGTAAGTTGTTTATCAGCTGATGTCCAGTGGTCTCCTGTAGACGCAGACAGGAAAAGACAACTTCCACCTTGGCAAATTTACAAATTTTGCCCAATAATGCTATTGGCCTGTTTCTCTGTTGACCCTCCACAAAGTGCATTCTAGGCTGAGGATGTTTTCAAAGCTATCATCTGGAATTGATTAAATATCACCATTGGGGCGTATTGAAATGCAAAGTTTGCTGTACGACTTCGAGCTCAGCCTCATAACGCAAACAAGTGACCAGGAAGGAGATATTACTGTCAAGCAACTGGTGAAACTGGCTTTTCAAGGTGTTGTTTGAGTTACTGCAGCCAATACTTCAGTCTCCCAGGTCAGTTGGCAATTACAGTTTGTGGCTTTAAGCTCTGGAATACATGAAGGGTGTAGTATAAAAACAATATATGTTCTTGTAGCTAAATAATTCATCCCAACAGAATAATTAAAGCCATCATAGGTTTTATTAGTTGACATTTTGTTTGAATTCAATTCAGCAACAGTAATCCCCATGTTGGGTGAACATGACTGAGTAAGACGTCAGAATCTCGGCACCTTTGCTCTGCTATTTGTGTTCAGAGTAAGTTTTGAGGCTCGGGCTTCGGATGGGTTCACTTTAGAATAGGAGAAGAACCATGATTTTGGTTATTCAAGCCCACGTGATGCCCTAAGTGTAGATTTTGAATAGAGGGCAACACGGGGTGTATCTGTTGTCTGTACACCTGTGGCACAAAATGAGACATGAGGTCGGTGTCAAGCGAGGACCCTAAAACCACAAGAGCTGAATTCTGTCATCGTTTTTGTCTCTGATGTTGTGTGTGATATGAGTGCAAGGACTGTGCGTTTGATCAAAAGGCTAAATCCATTTTATTTATATTCAAGTGTACTTAAATGCAGATCACTGAAAAACAACACAAAGCATAATAGTTTAAGTATTTCCATGTAAATAAATTTAACAATGAAGTAATAGTGATATTAAGTGATAGAGAAATGTAAATTGTGGTGGTGATGCGCTTTTAAAGTTGTTTGTTTTTTTGTATTTGATTTTTTCCCAAAGGATTTTTCATCCACATCGGAGAAATTTCCGTTGACTGAGCTGAGCATAATGCCACGTTACTGTCCCATCAGTCACCATCTGCTAGCTGGGACAGCTTTCTAGGTTCAATGACAATAATTTGTTTTTGGTCTAGACAACTCCATACTACCATCAGCTGTACTTACATCAGGTGGAGGCCCTTCACCCCCCTTTTATATATATTTATTATTATATAGAAAGAGAGAGTGTGTGTGTGTGTGTGTGTGGTGTGTGTGTGTGTGTGTGTGTGTGTGTGCCAGCCACTGGAAGTTGAATGTCCATCTTGATTCTATAATGCCATTCACTGCAATTACAGAGTGAGTTTACAGATTTATTTTTTTCCTGTTTGTGTTTGTTTGTTTTGTTCTTTACATAATATGATATTTTTAGTTATTGGTTTTAATTGTACCTAGCCCAATCAATCCATCTGTGTTTGTCATTCCTCTCCATTTTCTTTAGTTTCCTGTCTCTTTGTCCCTTTTATTCTCTCCTGATATGATCTTTGCCCTGTACTGTGGGGGGTTACCATGAGATATGACTGAGCTGATAATGTTTTACTAAAAACTGGCTTAAACAAAGTGTTATTGCACTTTAGTACAACACTTCCATTATTTAATATGCATCCCTTGATTTGACTCAAACGGTCAACCTCTGACAGACTATAAGAGTCTGTTGGCATCATGGGTTATATCTAGGTCAATACAAGTTGGAAAATTAAAGCCAACTTAGTGGCATAACTCCAGGTACCCAGAGAAGCTCATGTTGGTGGCTCACTGTTCATGAAATCATATGGAGATAATGTGCTTGAGTTGAAATGTTGTGTGAAATACTGCTCTGAGCATTCCTCTAACCTTAACTGTCCTTTAATTGAGACCAAAAAACTGTTGTGTGATCATCACTTTTTCAAGATTTTTTTTTTTTTTTTTGAAAACCTAGAAGGATTATGTTACAGGTTGATATTATTAAAGCCTGAATGGAGATGAAGTGCGTATCTGTGGTCTTGTTCCTACAAAGCATCACAAAACAAATCATAGCTTAAACTAGACAAGTGGTTTTGACTAGAGCTTTGATGTGATGCACAATACTGTCTAATTATGGACAAAATGGTCCACTGTTTTAATCAAGTTATATATTACCAGCCCCAGCAATCTGTAAAGAAGTAAGTAAGAATGTAACCCTTGTATTAACCTGCTTGGAGTGTAATATGGGTGGGGTTAACCGTATTAAGTTCTTCAGAATCACACTTTATTCTCTAATGATAACATGAGAATTTGATATGGTTAATACGTGTAAGTGTACAAGACAAATACAGCATAAAGTGCATTGTTCGACAAGAACCCATTTACAACAAGTAAACAAGTTTAACAAGTTTTAATATAGCCGCATGAATGCAGTCCAAGCACAATGTGCTAAATTGTACATGAGATGATGAGAAACCTTAGCTTTTTATGGGAATATAACACCTTTTCACACTCCGTAGCACTAACACAGTCACAAAGCAACACGTCGTAGATCTGGTGCCCCACCTGGGCTTTGAACTTACGACCCTTACATCCGAAGGCAGTTGACATACACACTTAATATGCAGGAATATCTTTTGTCGCTGTTATCATGAAATCTGTTTGAACAAAGGAGGCAATAGAAAAACTTAACAATTAAATTGAACTAATTTTGTCAAAATGGTAGCCTGCCATATAAATTACTACTAACTCATTTGCATAGGTTCTACACAGAAAGGGGAAGGGCAGAGATTCCAAACCAGAAGCTTGTCACTGAGACTGTCACCTGAGAGTGGGGGCTGATAATCTTGTGCAGTGTAGACCCCAGGCCTCTGGTGTTGGCATTGCACAGTGGGGAAACAAGACAAAGGGATGTTGAAAGTCAACTAAAGGCCAGTGTGTTGTGGTGTGTTAGGATATTGCTATAGCGTCAACTATGGTTACAATACCACCACGTTTTGCATACTACCAGAGTTGACCTGTGCACAAGGGAGGCCAACAACTTCCTGACTTACTCATTTTTTGTATATTAGGCCTCGCCTACAAATTTTGAAAGCATTTGAAAGTATGGAATATAAAAATCTTTTGACATCTTTTATGCAGGTCAGTCCAGATATAATGTGTGACACATGCCATGGACAGTCCACATATTGCTGTAAAGTTGGGAGGTGCAGGAGAGTATTCAAATCTCCCAAAATAAACACAGGCTCATCAGCAGAAGCGCGCTGACGAAACATGTAAGCATTCCAGTACTTCCTTGTTGGGCCCCGGGGCGACAGGCCTACACCAAAATAAGGGTGAACTGACCAAACTCCCGAGGTAGGCAGAATGGTCTAAATGATACCGTCAGATGGTCTTTGGTTCATGTCTGTCCAGTGATGATAAATTATGTGGCCCAATGAGATTTCTGGGATGGTACCTTATCTCGAGCCGCTCTAATGATAGGATAGCCATCAGTGCCCACACTGCAGTCCCGGTTTTCTCTGGGAAACATGAGATTCCTGCGTCAAAAATCCCCATCATGCTCGGCAAAAAATGCCACTCCATCCAGTTTTCTGCCATCTAAGCAAAATGACAGTTGGACAAAACATCCAAAAAGATCAAAGAGATAGCTAAGGCAGTAAAATGTCATGTTGGCATTTTAAGATACTGATGTATTTGTATTGTAGGTCTAGCTGCAGTCAGTAATGCTGTTTATAAAACGTGCTTATTGTAGGCTAACATTACAGTATCTAACCTAATATAACATAATTGAATGCTCTTACATTATTCTGCGATTGAAAAAATTATAATCCCACTCCCTCCCACTGTTTACCAAAAAAAGGTCAACGACTGTCCCCCAAATTTAGAGCTCGTGCAAATGTGATTTCGTCAAGAGGCAGAACCTGAAACTGCTTCCAGTGAGTTGAAAACTGACTATGTTAACACAGTGGTAATACCCAGGGTACTTTTCCAGGAATGCAGGTACATTTCCTTGCTCAGAACTGTTAGCGTACAGCTGAAAGACACGGTATTAGGCACTGCACAGTCTCTCTCCAAGTCATTGTCACTGGATCAGCACTTTTTCTGTTGAGATCACAGGTCAGAGTCTCGGTGCTCTGGTTTCTAGCTGTGAGAAATGGTCGTTAACAGTGGCATTGATTGAGCTGTCTGAGATCATAGTAATATTTGTAGTCTGATGGGGTAGATTTCCCTTTTAAAGGCCCAATCCCAAGTTGGAAAACAGCACCGCCTAAAGCCATGATCGCTCCATACTACGAGTTTTCTACTCACGAGTTTTTCCCCTCCCAAGCTGGTTGGCTGAGCTCTTGAGCTTTAAAAATGTTAGTTAAGTTAAAAATCTTCAGCATCATCAAATACTCGTCATTTTCCATCAGAAAGTTCTGTCCTCGAGACGCTATGTGCATGTACTTACAGATGAAATATTATGAGTTTTGGTCTTTAAATATAACTGTTAGGCTGTTGTCCCAATGGGTTCACACATAGGCCTATGTGCTTAAAAATGTTATTGTAAAATACATTAGGACACATGACTTTGGGGCAACAGCCTGATAAATAGGCTAACTATATTTAAAGACTGAAACCCATACTAGTAAATGAAGTGGGAATGGAACACGTCTTTTTGTTGATAGTCAGCCTGGGCTGAAAGGTGTTGATATCACTATCAACAACATGCCTCACTTTCATTTCCATCACTTCTCTATTGGTGAATGTGCTCCATGTGATTTGGCACCAGCATAGTTACTTACTTAGGTTACACTGCCGTTTGATGTCATTTCAGAGCAGAGGACAGGTGGGAACACATGCATTTGAGAGTGATAGTTATTGAATTCTTACACCATTAGACTGAGGTCCTCGGACACATGGAGTCAAAAGATAAATATTCTTTACTGCTCATCATTATCATGGGAGTAAGTATAAAACATGTAGCCTAACTGACAAAGGCAGCAAGGGAAAGTTGCATTTATTTTTTATTTCATTTATTATTTGCATTTATTTGCATTATCTCTATTGTCTCTATTCATGTTGTATATATGTTCATTACCTTTATTCTATGTCAGTAGCTATTTCCTTTATTCCTTTATTACCTTGTACTTGACACACTACTTCTTTGGCATTGTCCGTCAGTTGCTGCTGTGGCACCTGAATTTCCCCAAGAGAATTAATAGTGCTATCTTATCTTAAATTACACTAAATTGTGTTGTAAGGTAAACATGTTTGAGAACTGTTGTTTGAATGTGACTAATATTTTCTTCACACATATCCCAGGTTTTACCTGTAACAGAGGCTGGAACAAAATTTATGAACCCTGAGGTATCAGTGGCTGCTATGAACAAGGAGCTGGACTCAGTTGATGACCAGTACAGTGGATGTGAAGCAGAAATGCTGAAGAAGGTTACAGAGCCAGGTGGTTTACTGGAAAAGGAGCTTGAGAAAGATAAATCTTAT
>OMOV01112619.1:0-10808 GCA_900312565.1 Beryx splendens | reverse complement strand
ACCACCTCCACCTCCACCTCCACCTCCACCACACATTAAAGGCCTATTTTACCACTGTGAATATGATGATTTATTAAAACTATGTAGTAGAAATGTGCAATTATTTCTGAAATTGGAGCCCTATGACCTGGGAAAACGGCTGTAAATTCCCCATATCGCTCTTAAGGGAAATTCCTACAACACCCAGAATGCATCGCGCGCGTCAGTGACTCGACTGATATGTTCACGGCCCAAAGACAAAGTTAGCAGAGACAAAGCAGCATTATATCTCTTAGCACGGGACGGGAGTGTTTTGGGAGACCCACATTTTACCGTCCTTGAAGGCACCACTATAGAAAATGCGGAAACGTAGTTTGTAGTCTTAGGCCGATCTCCAAAATCTGCCGGGTGACGCGAAATGCAGGCAAATGAACGGGGACATGAACGGCAACATGGCAACATGGAGGGAAATTAGACATTGTTCATTTGCATATAATACCAATATTGTAATGATACAAAGCTGGTTGAAAATCGGCAATGTCTTCCTTTAAGAGAGACACCTGTACTTTACTGGCGTCACCAATGAAGTCCTTCAAACTTTCAAACTCTGAAAGTAATCAAGTTCAGTTCAAAGTTGCCCAGTGCAGATGGACAATGGACATTTTTTGCAGACTGGAAACCATGACAACTGTAAGGTGTTCTGAGGCTCGCATTGTAAGATTGCATTACATCACACTGTAAGACGTGCATTGGGCTAAATTATATTAGTGGCATCCAAGGTTATTATGGTTTTAGATTTTTCCGTAGGTTTTATTTTTATTTAGTTTTCAGTTTTGTTTTAATTTCATTTTTTTCATTTTTTATTTTTATTTTTTTTTTTTTTACAAATGTTTAGTTTAAAGGCATAATGATAGAAGTTCAGAATTGGTCTTTTGTATATATTTGCAACAGTTGTGTGTTGTGTAACAAACAATCACATAATAAATCATAAATTCTTTAAAAAAATTATTTACATTCATTTTTTTGTTTATTTTTTAGCTAGCAAACATGCCTTGCCCAAACCTCATTCCCTTTTCATTTTTTCATTTCTCTGCTCATTTTTTTCACCAAAGTTCGTTTTTATCTTTATTTCAGTTTTCAACAGTGTTTCTAGTTTTCATCTTAGTTTTAGCTTTAGTTTATGATGGTGGCATTTCTCCTATAGGTGAATACACTAATACACTGTATGTTTCCCTGGTTGATATATAGCTGAACCTGCCAAAATAAGAGGTCAAACTTGCATGCTAACACCAACAAGCACAAGCAGGAACACATGCTTACATAAATCAGCCTTTCATCCTCTCTGTACCTGAAGATACTGATCTACAGCATCTACTGTGTGCTCTGCATCAACGCAACCATGAGCACCGGGAATGCCCATACGGCCCAGCACAGCACCGGGTTTACTGCAGCACAATCAATATGAAACGAAGTTTCTCCATGGTCTGCAACTCAATACCTGCTTATCCTCCATCAGAAGGGAGATGTCTTTTGATCATGGGACCCCTACCTTTTTCTCACGTCGCGACTCGACCATGCACTTCACTTGCACTTCACAACCACTTAAGAATGCCTCAGTGGAATGATGCTACATTTCACAAACATCGGTGTAGAAATGGCTGCTGTCATTCAACTGATTAAGACAGGTTCACTGATGAAATGGCCCTTCAAGATGCTTCAGAGGTCAGCAAGCTCGAGATAATGTTTGATCAAAAACAGAACATATTCCACTGAGATATCACCATGTTTGCTTCTCTCACACGTTGACGTGAGGAAGAGACACAGAAAAACACTTTCAATTAGATTTGATATTATTTCTTATTTGATACAATGGCTCTGCTGAACACTTGGTTCTGATTGGCTGAGAGATTTACTTTTTTTAACTTGCAAAACGCAGCTTTAAAGCCATTCCTAACATAAAGTGATGTGAGTGAGAAAGTGGCAAAATAGCAGGGAATCCCAAATTACAAATATTTATGAGAATATCAGTAGACTAGGGAGACTAATTACTACTGTATATTACTATATTACTGTATTACTGCATTAATGCATTGAGCTGGAGCACAGCAAGAAAGAATTTCATTGTGCTGTGTACTTGTACCTGTACTTATGGCAAATAAAACTTGAACTTGATATTGCGCAGGCCTAGCTCACGTCTCGTAAAGTCAGACATTCATTGGTAACTAAAAACTGAGATGTCACAATTGAAGAGATAAACTATGGTATGAAAATCTAGTATGATGATTGAACCTGAGTTACAATCCCATTTATAGACTTTGGTTTTGAATCAGGTCTCTTAACCTTTCCTAAGATCCACATCTTCTAAATCTGGCACATTTGCACAATTAGGACATTGTTAGTGTCTTATGGAGAGGCTATGACACCTATCCAGATGTACAGTATGTGCACCCACATGAACATAAAACTGTACATACGTGCATACGCCCACATGTGTACACACACACACACACACATACTCAAGGCTGTGAGTGGAGCCCATTATGTACAGGTCTTAAGCAGATAAGTGTGAGAGAGGGGAGATAGCCTGAACCTGCCGGGATCTGACTGAGTGCACAACAAAAGCCAGAGGTATCTGTAGCGATGATATGCATTCTATATATTTTTCTGCTGGGTGGCAGAGATAGTAATCTCCTGTGTGTCCCTGCTGCAGGCCTGTGTTAGGCCTCAGGCTAGACTGAAGCACAGCCAGTCTACTGGCCTATCGGGCTTAAGCTCAAACCAGGAACACAGAGCAGAAGGACCGTCTGGGAAATGTCGGAACCTCACAAATAATTCGAGCCACAAATAGACAAGATACGGGGTTTCTCCTCCCATCAATTCTATATTAGGGATAGCACTGACGCTACTACCAGGTGGTGGATTTTCCAGACTCTGCTTTGGAACAGCGTTGACCGAGGGCCTGGGAACAACACATTTTCTCGGAAAATAACAAACCACCTCCCACCAGGGACAAACCTACAGCTTCCCCTCTGTTCCTGAATACTTTAGGAGGACAAAGGTCGCCTCATCTATCAGACATGCCACCTTTCTCGGAGGTGCTGGGAAATCTGCAGATCAAAGGTGCAAAAGCATCTTTTCGGGAAACAAGAGGATAACAATAACATGAGTGTCCATCTTTCGAAATTAAAGTCCTAACTATTGAATTTATTGCCTGTGCTCTTGATACCAGAACTGACCATTTGAGTCAGCTCAACATGAGTGTCCCATGTACTTTAAAGGTTTTGTTTATGTCGTATTTGTGCAGTGACATAAAACAGACCTGTATGTTGAGTTACAATGGCTTATCAGGGCTTTAAATTCAGGACTACAGAAAAGCTCCACTGCCAACAACATAATGATGATGTCTTGATGTCACCAGCAGAAAATATCACTATAGTTAACGACCTAGCATATACAAGCGGGCCACTTATAAAGCCTAAGGCATAAACCATATATTTGCATACCGCTGCTTTGCCACTGATGGACACTGATTGACATTTACACATGATAAGAGTGCGGACTTAATGAGTTTCTCAGTAGGAAGAGATCATTCATCATACGGGTTGGAAAGAGTGGGTCAGAGAGGGTCATAACACACGACTGTTAGTCACATGCATCTTCCTCGTTTCCTCAAACACATTTTGATCCTCCACGTTAATGACTCATCTGCACAGAACTTCAATAGACGGCATTTACATCTGTGCTCTGCAGAACTGCCAGAATATACTCTTGGTGGAATAGATTGTATGCAAACGACTGCAATTTAATGCTCTGTTGAAGAAAAAAAAAGAACAAAAGTCAAAAAGCAAAACCTGAGACTTTACGGTCTACAAATGTTATAGATGAGGTCACCAATATATCATAAACATAAGCACGTCATGTTTGTGTACTTGCTTATGATCCTAAATCAGTATATCTCCCCATATGGTGACATCCAAAACACCCACTGAATTTTTTTCACATTTCGATGTGATGAGCATACATGTCCCTTTGAAACCTCTGGAGATTGACGAGGGCGTTCTCCAAAGAAAATCCCTGCTGTAAGCGTTGCGGCGAACTCATCTGTATGTCCTGTGGACTAAGAGGTTTGGAAGGAGCGCAGGGAATTACCATTGTGCCCCGGGCGCCTAGACAGAGAGCTGATAATCGCTGAGCTGCGGTCATCATGGCACGCAGTGAGTAATTAAAAGCTACCTGTAGTTTCTTGCTGCAGCTACACCTTCAAAAATGGGACGAGCTCACCGAGGGCCGATGTGAGGAGCTAATGTGCAGTTTCTGTCATCGAATCTACTCTAGAGGGTCTTTCTTTCTTGGCTCATAGGATGATAAATAGATAGGTAAAGGAATCAGGGTTTTCACCGCCGCACCATGTTGACACCCTGTCACTTTGAAAGCTGTGAAGCTGCAGATTTTATATGATAGGAGGCCCAGAGGGGGGGATTTTTCAAAAATCTGTGATGGTGTTGATGTTATTGGTTGGAGTTTGGAGTTTTTATGTTTGAACCACTAAAGATACGTCGTTTTCTAGGAAGCAAAAGTCTTGGGATTTTGATATAAGAATACAAGAAAACAGGCATTATTTTAATTTCCTTGCCATTTTTTTTGTTAAACCTGCAATAAGTGATATCATCCTGAAACTAACGTGTGCTATGTGGAGATTTCATTGAGACATAATGATATAAACCAATATCCACACACATGGGCCAGCTGTGTTCCGCTCTGGAACGAAGCTCCTCATTCCATTCAGCAGCTTTTCATGGTTTTAAAACTAGCTTGTCTCTTCCCTCGCTGTTTAAAAGCAACGCTGTCCTCTCCCATTCCTGAAAATGTTCTCCTAATGGCGGAATTGATGAAGTGAGCGAATAAACTTGCTAAGCTAGTAAACTTGTTAAACTAGTAAACTTGCTACCTGCCTCTTCATTTGTCACTGTGGGACATGTGACCTTCAGCGAGATAAAGGCCTAGCAATTTGAGACTGGTAACGGGCAAGACTTCTCCGTAGGTACGTTTAGCTTAGCTGTATTTATACATGTTGCTTTGCAATGTTTGTCCATAAGTCAACGTAGTGCAGTGGCTTTGCTGTGCTTTACTTACAAATGTGTTGCAGTTTCTATTGCCCTCTAGTGGTCAGACTCAGAACATTTCACTTATTGCAGCTTTAAATCGGTGTATGTTTTGATATGGAGAACAAGCTACAAGATGAAAAAGTCTGTTCATTCCACTGAGACTTTTTGCTCTTAGCAGCTGAAGTATCTCTTCCTCGGGGCAGCTTTGCTCTCGGGGGCTTCATAATCACAGCTCTGGAGCGACCCGTCGTGACTCAGCTGACCCGAGGATCAAAGCAGCGTGGTGTACCTGTGCGAGCATCACTTGTTGAGAACAAAGGCCCATGCTGTCAGACTGACCTACCATGTAGCTGACCTGCAGCACCCAGACTGACTCAGACATGAACACCCTCCACCCCACCCTCCTCCTCGCCAAACACACTGCTGGAACACTTCAAACGCACCACTCAGCTCTGAACTTCATTACCTCACATGAAAGACAAAGATTTATCTTTCCTTTGAGCCAGACATTTCGTTTGATGCAATGCACTGAATGGTATTCAGCGACCTATATGGGCATAGCGCAACTTTGGCCCTTGACAATCCCACTCAGGTCCGTCACAGAGATCACCTGTCAATCAATCAGTGTGGGCGGGATTGTGACGTCTTTTTCCTTCGAGTTTCTGTTGATGAAGTTTGAGTTTCTGGAGGTGGCACTCTTTTCTTTGTCCCGCCATGGTGGCTATCACTGCTCATGCTAACTATCCAGTTCTTCTTCTGTTTATTCCAAACAAACCCTTGTTGCTGCAACGCATCACTTCCTGCGTTTTCTTTTCCCAGGAAAGAGCTACCAGACACCGGGAATTTAGAGCAGCAAATGTAAAAGCTTCCATGAACTGGCTGTAGATCGAATCACTACTGTGTTATATCAATTGCTGATAGAGAGTAGCAAAACGGCTGCTAGGATGATGTAGCTCTTATAACATCGCTCAACAAAAGTAATGTTCGCATGACACGTCACTGATTCTACGGAGGAAACTCATTTCCTAGTGTTTGTGTTGCAGAAGATGTTATGAGGCAGTTACTCTCCAGTGAACCTGGGAAGCAAAACATTTCAGCGTTGGGGGAAGGTAAGGTCTCACTTAGCCAAGGGGAACAGAGCTGTGTGAACCAGAATGAGAGTTTCACGATGACATGGCAAAAGACTAAAATCCAGAATAGCACTATTTTTTTTAAGCCAAAGGAACATACTTATTTAACTGTTTAAATAAAAGGGAAGCCTAAACACAAGCTGATTTCCTACTAAAGCGAAGCGAAGTGAACTTATAGCATAACTTGGCTTGTGCAAAGTGTTAAATTCCAGACCAGTAAATGACCCATAAGAGTCAAAGTAAACCCAAAATGAAAAGCTGCAATCACGGTGAGTTCATATCTATTGGTTTCAGTGACTTGTATGAGCTGCCGTTTAATACGGAAAATAGACATAGACAACTGTATTCATGTGAAAAACATTATGATCTAAATAATGATAAGTTACACATCAACCAGTTCCCTGAAGGCCGGAAACAAGTATGTTAAGGAATGATAAATGCACCTTCACTTCACTTTTCACTTTTTGCTTTCTTTTTACAGTCACACCCGTAGGGAAAGTGAGTGCTTGGTATGTTACAGAAAGTCTCCCCCTTCCTCTGGTCATATATGTGATAATATGATACTATATGATGCATTGGTACTCACTCGTTCGCTCCTTTCACCCCACCAGATCTATTAGCGGACAACAGTGCCTGGTGTTGCACTCGTTCCAGCTTTCAGGGAACCTGGTTTACACATGTAACCTACCTTCCCTTTCACTTGGTTCACTTCTACAGCACTAAGAGAATGTATCATCCCACCCTGACAAGGCTCACCCGGTGGACTGAGAGGAGGATGGTGGTTACAGCATGCTGCAGGCTGTAACGTCCACATGAAAGGAGCCTCCACTGACCCGGACACACTGAGATCTGTCAGTAAGAACATCCACTATCCAAGCGGCACTAGTTTTTATCGCTTTCTCAAAAGTTTTCATTACTAGGGATATGGCCCGAAATCATTAAGATCACAGTCTTCATGGTTCTTAGAAGAACAAAGAGGAAAGAGGAAATATCAAGAGATTAAAAGGCGAAGTTTTGATCTTAGACCGAGCATGAAAAGCTGCGGTACGGAGCCGTCAGAACATTCAAGTTTTTATTAAAATCAAGTGCACCTCCATAATGCTGCGGTACATTGGGTGGCAGTGAAATGTTCATGCCAATTACCAGTATTCAGTGTTTCCCTCAGTATTCTTGTCATGGGGAAATGCCTCTGAAGCATTTAGATCATCATGGGACTGATGATAATACTAATAAATCAAATTCCTGCATACTCAGTTGTACAAAAAAGTGAACTGCATCATATCCATCATATCAGAGGTGTATTAATAATGTAATAAATCAGTCTAAGCCTATAGTTGTGAGTGCGGTAGGCCGAGGCCGAGCCCACCCAACCTGCTCAGATCCGCTTCCCTCTCCCGTGATGCTCCGAGGGGTTAAACCACGGCTTTGCCTGCCACCTTACATGATCAGAGATGCGGAGGGAAGAGAGATGAACCGGTGGGGATCAGAGACCTCCGACTCCGTGTCAAAACAAACTTTCATCCAGAAATCCTGGCTTATTGTCGGGCCTTTTTTCGTCCGCTGCTCCTAACCGGCTTCCCCGACTGCATCAATTCAAACTATCAATCTTGCCCAAACTCCTCCAGATGCTCCTGTGAATGTTAAGAAACCACTCAGGTTGTGCTGGCTTTTTCATTTTGTGTTATCATTTCAGGCAGATGTCTGCAACCACTACATCCACTAACCTAATGGATATCAAACACGCAGGGTTTTCCACCGGCTGTTTGCTTTACAAACCAGAAATGCAAATCTTATCTCGGTTGTGTTATTTTTTAGTATAATTGCATTTTTCAATCTGTGTACCTTTCCACCTATACTGTATCATTAAGAGGAGCTCTGGGAGTGCTTACGATAAAAATGAGGGGGAATTTTCCATAACGCGCCTATCCAAGAAAAATACTCCATCACCTGAAATAGCATTTGCGTGATTGCAGCTATGACAAAGATGAATCAATCAAAATGAGACACCGTGGGTCACATGAAGAAACATTCCTAAACACATTAAACCCGGGGAAGAGCGAGATAAGCATGACTAATCGTGAGTGTGCCGACAATTGCTGGGTACACTGTGCGGCGTAAACAGCAGCTCTTTGATTTGTCGGTGCTTTTCATACACAGGCCTCACAGACTACTACAGCATGATAATAGAGAAGCCCTTCATATCTCTGTGATCAGACAGAGTATAGGATGAATAGTGTATAATCAGCCAATGATAGGCCCGTGGCAAGGCCCGGCGTTGCCATACAAGCGTGGGAGCCGGAGCCTCTGCTTGGAAAGAAAGCATCATATCTATCTCTGGAAAAGCTGACTCAGGTTTTCACACACAAGTCTGATTAGCTCTGATTATCGCAATGTTACATTCTGAGCGTGTGTGGAAAACAACAGTTTGAGGTGAGATGGCTGTGGAGGCTGCAGGCATGGTGGCGGCTGGTGAGCGGGGAGGAAACCGTTTCGGGGAAGAATGTGTTTTCGCTCGCCATCCAGCGTGTGCCGGAATGGAAAATGTAGGCATGCATCTGATGCGCTGACACTCAGACAGGTTACGCAAGTGTATTGTGCAAGTGAGCATTCTTTCATGAGCATGCTATGGCTGCTGGGTTAGCACAGTCTGCTGCCCTCTATTGTCTACCTGCGTCTCCCTGCTGGTGCCACAAAGCTTTAAATTACTCTGTTATGGATGCTACAGTATAGGTGATATACCTGGTATTGAGTTCATGATGCAATATTCTCATGACATCAGACATGAAAACAGAATATAGCTGCCTGTAAGGTTTGTGTTTAGGATAGGCTGCAATACATGTTCTCCTTTAATATGCTTAATCAAATGTCTGAAATGTCTAAACTGATCAAGACAAATAGAAACTTTATTGATCCCTGTGGGGGAGACTGGGTCGTTGCAACAGCAAAAGTAAAAGGATTCAGCAGGGGGAAAAGGAAAAATAGATTATATGCACACAAATTTAATATAAACACGAGCACGAAAAACAATATAACTAATGATGCAACAAAACAATAAAAGCAATAAAATAGAGGTATGAATTACTTACATACATGGGTTTCCATCATGTAAAGTAAAAGTTTAAATATAAGTCAGTCTACCACAAGGTGCACTGTGACTTTTTTGTACCACAGTATATTGTGACAGTGTATTGAAAAATGTGCTTCCTTTTTCTGGAAGAGACGGGGAACATCACCTTTATACATAAGTGTGTTGACATTTTGATGGGGTATCACCTCTAATTCCTTCCCCCCCTCAGACCAAGGAGAAGATCTGAGTCCTTCTACCTGCTGGGAGGAACAGGCAGTTGTGCAGAAACCCCCTTCAGATGGCGACTGAGCATCCATGATCAGACAGCTACATGTCAGATAGCAGCCTGGTGGTCTGAGCTGCACTGTAGGAACAGGATTCAACACATGCGAGTGGGGTGCATGTGCTGCTTTCCTCCAGGCTGACAGCACCCGCAAACGGGAAGCGCAATTAGTAGCGGCAGCCCCGGACTGAACCCTGCAGAGAGCAACTGATGTGAAGTGCCAGACTGTGAACTGACCGCTGATGTGCTGTGAAAGTGCTGCAGCAGCTCTGTCTGTGCGCTCCTGCAGGTGGTTAACCCTTCTCAGCTCAACAGCAGCCTGCACGCTGTTCAACCTGTACGCTGTGTGTAGGATGTGTGCTGTGTGGATCTGTATATTCACATCAGTCACTCACTATGCTGCAGCCCCATGATGACCACAGCATGATAAACCAGCTCCCATGCAGCAGCTACACCATGTGAGAGTCTGTGCGGGGCTTTATAAGGTGCAGGATTATTATAGTTTGGTTTTTCATTTGTTTTTCTTTTTATGTAGTTTTTAATTTTGATTTCAATTTCAGTTTAGTTTTAGTTTTCAGAGTAGTTTTCAGTCTGGTAGTTTTAGTTTTTCTTTAGTTTTAGTTCTAGTTTTGGTGTTTTTGATAGGGCTGTTATGAATCTGAATGTATGAATATATGAATTTTTCAATAAGTGTTCAATAAAAATAGCCAATATACATATGAACAAAAAGATGAAAACTAAATTCAGCCATGTACAGTATATATGTTTTTAATTGTATTATTTATTTTATTACTTATTTATAGTTTGATTTTTCAGTCAGTTTTAAAAGTAGACAAGATAGTTTTTGTTCAGTTTATTTGCATAATAACTGAATATATTATTATGTATATTTATAACTGAACATATATATTCAGTTTACGACAGTGCTTGTTAACACCTATCAATATCATAACCCGAGATGCTGTGGAAGCTCAGTGTTTCAAATGAACTCATATGAACTTAAAAAAAAAGATGTAATCACAAATTTGATGTCCATTCAACAGTAGAAAGGTAAAGGCGTAAGGGCCAGTCCATTTAGGGAAATGTGTATAATCCAGCAGCCAGTGTGCAGGTTGCACAGCCTAATGCAGTGAAGCACGGAGGAGTTCAGCTGGTGAAACTGCCCTCCAGCCTGAGGCTCGTTTCTCTGCAACACAGGGCCTTCGGTCAGGTAAGAGCGGACGTTCGTCGTGTAGGGAAGTGTA
>OMOV01112618.1:0-12444 GCA_900312565.1 Beryx splendens | reverse complement strand
ATAAGTCCTTTTGGGCCAGAACTTAGCTTTATGGCACTTACTCTCGTTCTCTCCTGAATAGATCCTTGCTTGTGTTTTATAAAAATCTCATATGTACGTCGCTTTGGATAACAGCGTCTGCCTAATTGTAATTGTCACCCACCCTCTCAGCAGGAACAGTTTGCACTCCAGCTACTGGCAACAGGGAGGGAATCAAACCAGCCACCCCGCGCTCTCAGACGTATCTGGAGTTTGTGTTGACAACGCCGTCACACCACCAGGTCCCCTTCGTAGTCAGAGCTCTTTTCAGTCTTTCTGCTGAGCGTCGGCTTTCAAAATTCACTGACTTGAACCTGCAACCTCAAAACCTTTGTGCAGCCGTCCAACGCTTTGGGCCAATGGGTCATACTGCATCAAAGCACTCTTTGTCAGAGCTTTATCAGAGTCTTTGCATGGGCTGTTGGCTCTGAAAATGTACTTTAAGAGAGGGAAGCGGGCCTGGGCCTTGAACCGAGAACATCACAATGGGCAAACAACTGTCCAGCGCTTTGAGCCACTTGGTCATATTGCTGCTGAGGTTGTTTTCTGAAAGCTTTTCAGTCTTTCCTCTAGATGCTGGATGGTATCAAAAGCTGGACCTCAGCAAATTTGTGTATCTATTCATCAATTTATCTCAGTGGGCTCAGTCTCAGCGTATTCTCTGAACGTCTGTGGATAGTCTCTCTCTCTCTCTCTCTCTCTCTCTCTCTCTCTCTCTCTCTCTCTCTCAAAAAGAAGAAAATAACAAGGTTATAAACTTCAATCTCAAAAGGCTCTTAAACACTTTATTCCTCTAAACTACTGATTGAAACTCTAGCTTAGCTTGCTGGAGTGGAGATCATTTAAATTTCCTCTTTGTGCTGAATATCAAAACAAACATTTACCCCAGGAGACGTAAACACCAATTCTACATAGCCTAAGCTACCCAGCACCACCGGCCTTAGACCCGCACTGCATACGAGGAAAACCTCCAAGACCATGTTTTTTTTTTTAAAGATTTATTTTTGGCAATTTATGCTTTATTGAGAGTGAGACAGTGAGAGAGAGAGAGAGACAGGAAGGTATGGGAGAGAGAGAGGGGAGGACATGCAGCAAATGACCGCGGGCCGGATTTGAACCCGGGTCGCTGCGGGAAGGACTGAGCCTTAAATGGTACGCGCTCTACTCGGTGATCTACCGGGGCGCCCCCAAGACAATGTTAATAGTTTCAGCGGCGCATAGAGAAATTGTGTTGCGTCATCTGATCGGCTGTTCTGATCGGCCTTTTTAGAGACCACCGATCAATCAATTTAGAACCAATATCGGCCGATTGTTATTATCGGTGACCGATCAATCGGTGCACCCTTAGTTAGTGACATTCAACATTGCTATCTGGGTGTTGCCTTAAAGCACAAACGTCCTGGGTTTGATTCCCTGGCCGTCTCTCTGTGGAGTTTGCATGGGTTTCCTCCCACAGTCTGAATGTGAGTTTTGGTGTATCTGTCTGTGTTGGACTGGAAACCTGTCTCGGGTGTCTCCCAGCCTTCCGCCCATTGCATGCTGGGATAAGCTCCAGCCCCCAGTTACCCTTAACAGGAATAAGTGGGTAAAGAAAGTGAATGAATGTTTCCCAGTTTTATTTGAAGGGAACTTGAAATTCATCTGTTCATATCTCTAGGTCTTTATATCTCTCCATTTACCTCCTTAAGACCCGATGACATGGATTTTCTCACAAACGCTGTATACAACAATTCAGTCAACAAACACAGAGGACAAGTTCAAAGCAGTTTTAATCGCATTATAAGTTTCCGTACAGTCATTTACAAGTCTAAGCAATTCCATTGTTAAACTGCTATTTCCATTCTTATCTTCCTCATGCAGTGTCATCATGAATTAAACAGCCAACACAGACCATGAACACAAAGCCTATTTCCTTCCAGACAAACCCATACAAATTTGAAATCCATGGTTAATTACATGTTCACAGAACTAGTGGAATCCATTTTCCAGACCTTCCGGACCTTTTTGTTAAATAAGATAAGTTGCAAAAAAGTTTCTCAGTGTATTGAGTCTGAGCGCCATTCACCTCAGGACATCGCCACATACAACAGACAATAACACTTCTCCTCAGAATGAAGGGTAACGCACTTCTGTGTAGAAGAGCAACAGTCTTGCTCTGGTCCCCTGTGTCGCACGGCTCAGGCCGGATCTCAACACAAGGGCTTTCCGTGCCTCATGTTCTGGGCACAGGTTCGGCCCAGGTTGGCCCCCTCCAGGAGCAGGTCAGAGAGTCGGTCCAGGCCGACGCAGGTGGTGAGCGGGGTGATGAGGCCGTAGAGACCCCCCAGCATGATGCTGAGGGGCCAGCCCAAGCACAGCAGCACCACCAGCCAGATGATGCTCCAGAAACATGACCCGCAACTGGCCATCTTACTCTGGGAGAAGGAGAGAAGGTTGAGAGGGGTTGACGTTTTACTGAACCGTAAAAAGGCTACATTGGGAAGATGCAGATGTTAGGACATCAGCATGCACTGCAGCGCCATGAGCCGCCCGCTTGAATTAGCCAGGCATACAGCAAATACTGTAAACAGTCACAGTGGGAATTTAGTCTGAAAGTCTTGCTGAAGAACACTTTAATCTCTGGAACCATCATACATGACGGCGTATCAGTTGCCACAGTAGTATCAGGAGAAGAGCGCCCCGGTGCTGGGCCACGCCTCTTCAGTGATAAGGGAGATTATCAGATTGGAACGTGCCCTGTTGATGATCTGGATGTACTTGTCAGGATTTAGCAGTGGCCTTGACAAAGCATGATAAGCTGGCAATCTCAAGCAATAACCGCTATGCCTGCGTGGCTGTTGAGGTCAGCTCGCCACTTGCCCTGTTGAGGACCGGCCCTGGCACGTTAGTCACCCGCTAATAGCAGATCAATGGAGATCATGTCCAATTCAGTAATACGCATTAACGTATCTGTCAACGTTGATAACAAACAGCAATCAGGAGTATAATGTTCTGCTGTTCTTCTTATATGTGATGAAACACCCTCTCTCTCTCTCCAATGTTGAGTTTCTTGGAGAAATCAAATTTCACTGAAGCAAAGTTAAACGTGTTGCGAATTCTCAGCATATTGCTGCCGCTATACTTTGAGAGAATCATCAGGTAGATGGGATTCACACGTTGCATGGCATATCAGTTAGCAGGGTGAAACTGTAAATCTTTTTATGGTAAAAAATCTGCCCCGGAGGCTCAGCCAGCCTTGAAGTTTAGATTGTAGAACTGATGGTTTTATGGGTGTGAAAGTCTCGCTGCTGTCAGATTGATTCCCTAAGCCCGTTACAGCTTAAAGAGACGGTGGTCAGATCCCTCCTCCCTCCCAGCACGTCTGTCGGCTCTACGATGTGCAATTTCCTGTTGTGACATTACTGCCATATAGGGCTGTGGTGATAACTCGGCACATAACAACACGAGTGGATCCCGTGGTTTTGGGAAACGCCCTCACGGTGAATTAAAAAAAACAAAAGAAAATGGACAATAAAGCCGTCAAACCACAATAATTTAAAGCGCAGAATACTGTGGCCTCTAAATCTCTCCTCATTGCACTTCTTGCTCTTGTTCTGATGCACTCACTGCAAATCCCTCTGGATAAGAGTTTCTGCTAAATGGTTAAGATAAGCCGGCTTTTCAGATATTAAGGGAATAGAAAACTTCTTAGAAACATAACTTATAAAGCAAACAGATTCTAATTCAGTGCTTAGCGAATTAAAATGCTTATTTTATGTCACTAATACTCAGTACATCTGCAACAGAGGAGACATTTTTGGTCTGGTAATTGCAAATCAGCATAAAGAGAAGAATGTACCGGCTGTGATCATGAACAAATGTACATTGACAGTTTTACTGCATGCAGTTAGTCTCGGTGACACATCAGCCCATAGCAACGGTTAGAGGAGAGAGCTTTGCAAAGTAGCTATTAACCTAATGAATACCTGTCGTGTGAGTATAAAAGACATGTTCACCTTCAGCAGTGAAGAGTTCTGGAGAAAGTGAGAGCCTGTTCTCTTTCCTTGCTTGTAGCTATTCCTTCCAGTCTCCCGGGTTCCTGCTCCAGGCTTCCAGAGATCATCTGTGTGAGCAGTGGCCACTTCCCACCAGTTAGCTTTAATTTGTTACAACAAGGCACCACAGGCAACTGAATACCCAAAGAGGTCAACTAGTAGGAAACCGAAATTTAGCAGTTGGAAGGCTCACCGGAGGGGAGGATATTACACAACGCAGACATTCATGTGACTCGAGTAGAGGCATGGCTGCTGTCACGGGTTTCTGCATAGTTTAGAGAACACTCACAACCAATTTGCGGTAGACACTGGGAACTTCACGGACATCAGTGTTATAGTTATGTACAAGTCTGCCATAATAATGGTGGTTGTCATACAATGATTGACTCTTGAATGAAGTTGACATTAAATTTGTCGGGGTTATATGACATAATGGTCAGATATATACTTGGCGTGATGCCAAATCTCAAGCCTGTCAATAACTGACAGATGCAGCAAAGCCAACACGAGCAAACTGACTGAAAACATCTGCTGTCTGGGCTCATTCTAATCCTTAACGCTGGCTGAGAGAGAAAGAATACTAGTCAGAAACACTTATATGGACCTCCACCCAAAGTGGCCTGGTCTCAGAAAAGATAGAAAAATGGGACATTGCATTGGCTGAATGCATCAAATGTGTGTCTCCCCTCACATCTATCAACACATGGTTCTCCCATCAGGTCTTTCGACTGGCCCAGGGTGGAGCAGCTGCACGCGCCGCTGACCTGTTCTCCCAGACAGTGGGGGGGGTTGTGGACTCGCCTGCCTGAGGTATGATGTAACAACAGCTAACCTCTGGTGCATGATAATGACCAGGTTTCCAGTCTGCGTTTCCGCCCGCAGGCTACGGACTGTTCCGCCTCTTCACGGTGAGGAGCCATGTGGACATTACCACTGCAAGGCCCAGGCCGGAGCCCACCATCCACAGGTACAGTGCGTTCAACTGGCCGTTTTGATGTCAACACAAATATTTTAACAGTCAAACATCAGCGGTAATACTGACGCAGCAAATAACAATTCTGCTGTACTGTTACGACACACAAAGTTATGAATGGCAAAGGATTTAAGGAGTGCTGATTGAGTGTCTGTGTGCATCCAGAGTGCAGGTTCAAAGCCCTCCAGCGCGGCGGCCTTTGGGCTGAGTAACTGACCTACACATGCTGCTTAGTAGCAGCTTGTGTAGCTGCTATAGGCTGAGCCAATCAGATTGTCAGATTCCAGTTGTGCTTAAGGAGGGGGAGGGAAGCAGATGAATGGACTGAAGTATCATGACAGAGAGATTTTAACAAGGCTTAAACACGATGACTATACACTGTGTGTGTGTGTGTGTGTGAATTATAAGCTTTTCAAATGCACATATAGTAAAATATATCACAGACTACAGTTAAGAATGATCATTTCCTTTTTTTAATAAAAAAGTATTAATGGTTACAAAGTATTTTAGAAAAAATTGAATGAAACATTATCCTCAATATTCCCCTGTATCTTCATGGCTTCAGTAGAAAACAAATGTAAAAATCACTGACTCCACACTAACGATCTCTTTCTCTACAGGACAGTCCAGTGAGGCTCGTAACTGAGGCCCATGTGAAGAGCTACAGCGAAGGCGCTCTCTATGGCTGTTGCTCCTCTCCACTGTCCTCCCCATCGCTGTCACTGTCTCTTCCGGGATGCTCTGGCATCTTGGCGTGATCCTCCGGCTCCTGGTTTCCCTCCGGCTCCTGGTTTCCCTCCCGCTGCGTCGTGTTTGGCTCTGAGCTTGGCTCCCCTCCTGGCTTTTCCTGCTCCATGGGGGTCTCTTCCTGCGGCTCCCCAGAATTAGCTGCTTCCTCCTGGACCACCGCCTCTGTCTTGGTCTGCTGCGGCGGCAGAGCCAGCTTCTGCTGTTGCTGTACGTAGAGGGTGAGCAACAGAGGGAACGGAAAAAGATTCAAAATGTAAGGAAAAAAATATCTCAACTTTCTTTGTTGTAATTTTTCCCTTTTTCTCCCAATTTGATCATCCACTTGTAACCCTGGCTAAGCGGTCCCGGTCGCTGCCCCGCCCCCTCTACCGATCTGAGGAGGGTTGAGACTGGCACATGCCTCCTCCAATACACGTGCGGTCGCCAGCCGCTTCTTTTCACCCGACAGCGAGGAGCTTCACCGGAAGGACGTAGCGCGTGCGGAGGAACACGCTATTCCCCCCGCTTCCCCTCCCCTCCGAACAGGCGCCCCGACCGACCAGAGGAGGCGCTAGTGCAGCGACCAGGAAGTAAACCCCTATCCGGCCTCCCTCCCGCAGACACGGCCAATTGTGTCTGTTGGAACGCTCGACCAAGCCGGAGGTAACACGGGGGCACGAACCCGGGTCCCCCGTGGTGGAGGCGAGGGAATAGACCGCTACACCACCTGGGTGCCCCTAATGTTTCCACTTTTAAATGTAATCATATATTCATCCAAAAAATTCAAATCTAGTTGTATTTCATTTGGAAATAGCAGTTCAGATAATAAAAATGTCTCTCCCCCTTCCTTTCATCTTACTTTTTCCTCCCTCATCACGCCGTAATCCTCTCTTAAGTTGGTACAAGAGCCAGCGTGACCCCGAGTGGACAGGTTAAAACTCATTTGAGCTCCACATGTAATATCCTGGGCTTCTGGCCTATTAATTCTCCACGTGCACAACTAAAACCATTCTCTTACATCTGACCTATTTCCTGTGCTGCATTAAAGTTTTAAAGGTTAAAAATACCAAAATAGCTACCGGGGAGAGAGGGTGACAGCTTCTAAAGCTGCTCCATTGCTTACTGTATATTAAGAGGGCTTTAAAACAGTTGGGAGTACGTTTGTTAGTGTGTCGGTGTCTGCATGTGTGTGTAGTCAGCACAGTAGGAACATCAGTTTTAAACTGTCTCAGGTGTATAGTACAAAAGGAGCGACCCTAGATAAAACAGAAGCTACAGTATCTACTGCTGGTTGCCTTGAATCTTCAGTTCAACACAGCAGTATATCTTTCCTTTGATACACTATACATGAGACAGACGGTTATCAAAGGGTTTGTACCTGTCTGTACTTCTGGGTGCTCTGGATCATGTGCATGTACATGTTATACACCAGGTTGGCCATCTCCGGCATGTTCTTGACCGGTCGGTCTGGCTGACCAGAAGCCTCTCTCTGCAGGTAAGAAAGAAAGAGGAAGAAACACAAAGTGAGAGATGGTTCACGTGGTATCCAGGAGGCGATGTGAAGGGAGGGATAATGGAGAATAGTATCTGTCTTGTTAGCAGGAACTCCTTATGGCGTCCCCCTTGTAAACTATTGATCTGAGGGGGAAAAAAACGTGAAGAGAAATGACAATTTACTTGCTCACCGCCCGCTTGTTAATTCAAAACAAATCTTCCACTCGCTGTCTCACACTATCAGCGGTCACGCACCATCAGAAGGAGTCGAGTATGCAGCGCTTGTAATTTGATCAAATTAGTATGCAGACGGAGCCATATAGGCAAAGAGAATATTCATTCTGCTGGGCTGTTGCCTCCTAAATATGCTCGAATCGCAGCGGCCCATTGGGCATCATGTGGCTGTGAATGCGCTGCAGTACTGTAAAACTCAACTGTCTGTGCTTTTACTGCTGTGAAACGATCAAAGGGGAAGCGCTTCAAAGTGCTTCCCAATGACTGTCGGTGATAAGACATCATGTTTTACTACCTGTCCAATACCGCTGTAAATATACTGTATAAATATGCATATGGGGCGTTTTGTAGTCGTGTTACCGTTTGCCTTTACAACTGGTTCCGGATCAGCATTGTTAAATAGCCTATAATAGTTCTGTTTGAGTGTGACCAGAAAAATTCAGACTTTAAATCTGCAAATGGGTGCGTGCAGCAGAGGCTTACTGACTCCACATAGACTAGGCTATGCAGGGGCCGCATGTGTGTGCCCAAAAGAGCTGTCCCCCATGGGAATGAACACTTTAGAGTCAGAGGAAGTGTCAGAAGCTATGGGGGTGTTTTAGACACCCCTGTTTCCACACGCGCCAGTCAGTGAGACACAGTGACCAGACAGCGGCCGTCTCATGCTGGCCTGGCGGGATTCGGGAGAGTGGCTTTGCCTTCTGACCTTTGGGGGTTAATTATAGCCAGGCCTGTGCTTCCCCAGCTAGCAGATGGCCCCCTGCAGAATGCTGTTAACAGACCGGAGCCCTATGGGCAAAGCTGCACTAAGACTTGGGACCAGCGAGGGCCAAAGGGAATGAAGATTCCATTCAGAATATAGAGGCAGGATTAGACAGGGACGGGGCCGTGGCAGCGATGACGTGGAGGGGTGTAGAAGAGCACGACAGTGTTATCAAAATGGGCACTGGTGTGGAACGTGGGGAAAATAAGGTGGGCTCTTGCCTGCAAATGCGGAGTTTGAGTACCCAACAATCAGCACAACTTAATGGAGTAGATTATTGTACTATTGTACTCTCTCGCTCCGTGTTTGTGTGTGTCTACTCACAGGCTGCTCCTGGTTGTAGTATTCGTGCGGTCTGATGTGCAGCTGCAGTGGCCTGGCAGTGAGCTGGTTGAAGGCAGGAGTTAGCTCAAAGCAGTTCTGGAACAGGGAGACCCGGGCGAAGATGTACAGACCCAGCCTGGCTCTGGACATGGCTACCACCAGGCGCCTCACATCCCTACGGAGAGATAGGGGGAAAGTTGAAAATCGGTTTGACACAGGATAAAAAAAAACAACAACAACAAGCACACAGAAGAGGCTGGGGTGGGAGTGGAAAATATGAGATCAGTAGAGAAGAAATCAAGAGCGGGGGAAATAAAAACCGAAGTGAAGGGATCAGAGCGGAAGGAAGGAGTAAAAAAGATTGGAGTGGAAGGGAAAAGGCAGAGTGTAGGAGGAGAGGGGTTTAGCGAAGGATCAGCAGCAATAGGTGAGGGGGAGAAATGTAAAAAACGAGAGGGTGATAGAGGAGCGAAAGGCAGAGGGCAGGGATAAACGAGGCAGACGAAGAGAGGGAGAGATGGAAGAGGGCAGATAGGTTACCGTTCTGTTGCCATTCAGTAGAATTAAAGGATTAGCGGCAGAGGAGTCATTTCCTGGAGAAAGGAGGAACCCTGCTTGGCTAGCTGTAATAGCCTAAGTGTTTGAATAGTTTACTGGCTGCTCCCCTGACACAGGAATGCCGCTGCAGGGCCTATACACCTCATTTAAGCAACCTGACGAAGACACACGGTTAACACTGAATTTAATTCTGATTTTAACCCCTGGAAAGCCCCAAGTTAAGCTATAGGGGCGTCGTGTGAGAGAAACTGATTCCACCCTAGGCACCTCTATTCTCATGGTGTGCATCGTCTACATATTGTACTCTACCATGATTAAAATTGTATACAATGCACATGGAGTAAGAGGGAGGGAAGCATTAGCAACGCTTCTTACAGCCACCAAAATGTGCTCTTTTCACAAAGTGGCTCGCGTTCAATCAAAAAGAACGGAAGAGGAGCCCGTCAGCTGGTTCCGAGATGAAACAAATCGTTGTATTGTGTGTTTTAGGTGTTTTGTCCCGGCGACATATTTGAGCTACACAACATTTGACCGTTTATCTGGCCGATAAATCTATTGAGACAAAAGCAGCCTGACTGACGCCGATCCGCTGAGCGTGGAACACGGTGTTTGAGGGGGAAGGAAGCGTCTTTGGCTCGCTCGAGCGGCTCTGGCGAGATTCAAAACAGTCTTTGGTTTGGTGTACAAGCATTTGGCTCACGATACTCGTATGCGCTTACTTACGAACGCACGTACACAGCCAACAAGGCGGAACGCGGAGAGGACATGAGCGGAGCATGAGATTAAGAAGATTAATCCTTGCAATATGCATGTGTGCCATGAATATGTCGAAAAAAGGGCTTTATGGAAAATAATGTGTAGGATTTAAGAGTGAGTTAACGTGTGGAGCCTATAGCATGTAGGTGTGTGTCAAGATCACTGTAAATTTAAAGCTCTGAAGGATGCACGGGACAGAAGAGGAACTCCACAGCACATTTCCACAGAGACAAACCACAACAGCTGACAACCAATGAGCACAGAGCTCGAGAAGATGCGAACCAATCATGAAGCACGGTAGCCTACGGACATGGCTCTGTTGAGAGATGCCCACCTGGGTTGTTCCGTGACATGACAGGGCAAAGTGGACGGACGGTCTGTGTGCGTGCACGCGTGTGTGTGTGTGTGTCCCCACATGCGAGTACGTGCACATGTCGGAGTGCGTCTGGATCGGTGCACGCGCATCCCTGTCAAAGAGTGTGCTCCTGTATGTGCCTGTGTGCATCAGCAGGAACGCTTCTCCTGTCAAAGCGAGGGTCAGCTCGTCATATGGTCAGCTGCGTCCCCTGTGGTTGTCACGGCAGCAGATTGCCACGGGGAGAGGGGTGGGAAGAGGAGGGGGGATGCAGGAGGGGGAGGACTGTGAGGTAGGACTCAGTGGTGCGCCAGAGTGATCCCAGTGAGGGGCAAAACACAAGGGACAGCACAGGAATTTCCCATGAATCACTGCTTTCCCCAACCATTCAGCTACCCATTCAGATGTGTCAGGGACACCCAGATTAAAAAAGAGTCATAAATGGATCCTACACAGCCATGTCACAAAGTATTTCAGTCATTCAATTACTTTGTTATTAATCAAAAACATTGGACTTGGATTAAAAAAAACCTTGTAATATGTAACCAAGTAATTATCTTGCTTTTATTGATAAAAGTCCTCCCCAAAAAATCCAGGAGAATAGAAGCTGTAATATTTAATATTGCATGAACCTTCAGTGAATAACTGGAACTCCAGCACACATCATGATCGGGGTGCTTTTCACAACCGTCCCACAGAGTGGGCTGAGAATAAAATGTGTACTAGTAGGCAGGGTGTAATATCCCGCGGAAGACAAGATCCAGTGTAAGACAAGATCAAATGAATGATGCCGGAGAGGAGCGGAGGCGCTGCCAGCAAGATAAAGCACCACTCTCTGTGGCCCGCTGCACTTCTCACACCCAACACCATCAATTCATCGCTTTATCTGCGAGATGAGGAGAAACACAAAATGGAGTTTTTAAGTGTTTTCTCTGCCGGCTAGAAATGAGCTGTGTGGGTGGAGTGGGGGGCGCGTACCAGCCAGGCCACAAAAGGAATGACTTATTAATCGGGCTAAGGCTCCATTTGCAGGGTTCCCGACGTGAGGCCGGGTGAATGCTGTGACAGAGTGGTGAGGAGGACAATTCCACCAGCAGCCACTGTACATCAGAGCCAGGGGACCAGCGTGGACGGGCCAAGTACTGTGGAAGAGTTTGGCCTCAATTGTCTGGTATTAAAACATGCAGCATATTAAGTGAAGAACTCATCAGGATCTCATGGCAGCCTAGGAATGAAAGGCCTTTTCACTACACATCAGTTCAATGGAGAACAGAGGAGGAGGGAGCGGAGAGAGATAAGGAGAGAGAGCAGAAGACTAAGAAGAGAGGCAAGGAAGGGAGTAAAGTCGAGGAGAGCGGCGAGCAATGGGACATGGGAATGAAAAGACATCAAACCTGCTGCTGCAGTATGGCTAACCAACACGCCTCTTAAAGCCTGTAGTAGTCTGTTCTATGGTGTGCCTTTGATCAGAGCGGCACTCTTTTGTTCGATATTCTCGCCCCTATCATCACGGCACAATGACTTCTTTTAAACCGGACAAAAAAAATACCCCGGTAGCTCCAAAGACACGCTCGTCTCTTTACCGCCGTCCCGAAGCTGCCTTCATCCGCCTCCTTTGTGAAATAAGCTCATACAGACTTCGAGATAGAGCTGTAACTTTTCCTTCCCCCCCCAGCAAACTTTCACAGTTACACATGACAAAAAGAGAACGCCTCCTGAGAGTAGCTGTCTCCGGAGAGAGCGTGTCTGTACTTTTTGCCGGGTTGTTTCCCTGAGGAGTGAATATCCTGTTGGCACGGCTCCTATGAGACGAACGTATTTGGGTAGTGGCTCCTGCAAGGCGTGTGTCTTACGGGGCCGGCGAAGTGTTTCCACTTGGCGTGCGTTTGTGTGCTTACCTCAGGTGTCCCACGGCTTTGGTGCGGACCAGCGAGAGGATGATGTAGTCGTTCTGCTGACCCTGGAACCTGTCCACCGTTGTCACCTATGCAGACACACAGACATTATTAAACACACAGCCGTACAGATACACGCACGCACAAATGCATACCAAGGATACACTAACGCTAAGCTACGCTAGCTGATATGTTTTGCAAAGTAAGTGTGTGCATTTTAGGTAGGTGGAGGGATTTAGCGGCATGAACGAGACCGCTTCCCATCTGAAAATACGAGACGCCGGTGTGTGTCTTTTTGGGGCGGGGGGAGG
>OMOV01112617.1:0-10270 GCA_900312565.1 Beryx splendens | reverse complement strand
ACCCTCGTTAACCGGTTATTAACCGTTAACCAACAAGATTACTAGAGAGCAGTGTCCGAAATTAACGTTTTCACTCACTGGCCAAGGTGGCTGGTGGATGAAAAAATCCACCGGCCAAGCATATTTTTTTACCGGCCAAAATAACAAAAATAGTCCAGTTTACTTCACATTTAATCCTCATGGTTTTGGATGTTGTGTGTTTACAGGACAGTCAGCCTGTTATCGCTGCCTCTCGGAAAATCTGAAACGGCAAAACAGCCGCACGAGCACGGCGTCTATCGGTTGCTATACGACTTCCAATTCTTCCGGTAGAGCAGCGAGGGTGTCCCGTAGTTTGTCGAGAGTGTTAGCTAACGGTAGCTAGCAGCAGACTGGCGGTAAGTGACGGTGGAGCAACAGTTAGCTGCTGTCCCGTACGCTAAACAGTGCTGCGAAACTAGGAGAGCTGGAGACGGTCTGTGGCTGGGTGTGTGTGTGTCACACTGACAAAACACGTTAGAGACGCTCAGCATAGTTTTTTATTACGTGACTATTTTGGTGCAAGCATTTACCTGCCATGTGGCGGACAGCCTTCGGAGATTTACTTGCCAAACGGAAAATCTCCCCGCATTTGGCACTTGGTTTGTAGGTGCTGACATCCATTGTGATGTAAATGGACATTCTTGGCAGTTTTTCTGTGGCCTTTAGTACTAATTGACCTGGATCCAGGTATTTTGAATCAGGCATGCCAACATTCTGGAGGAACAAGTATGGGTAACGTTATATCTGAATGGTTTCACACCTTTGGAGACTGTTCCAGATTCCAACCATACCTGCCGTTTTGCTTCCCTTAAACCCCGGAAACCTATCCAGCTACACTGGAACACACAAGCATTTGGTCGCATTTTTTCTTTTGTTTGCTCAGAACTTAGGTACAGCACGATGTGGTCCGTTCCGATTTGTGCCAGTTTGATATCGGAACATCTTGTTTGAACTTATGGAGAACCAAACAAATTTAGCTCTACATGTCATGCTGATAAGATTTCTTAGCGTTGCTCAAAACAAGCCGCAAGATAAAATTGTGGTTACAACAAAGGTCACTGTTTCCACTTTGAGGCTATCTTCATCTTTTCTTGTAATGAATATTTGTATTTGTCAGATAAAGCCACGGTCTCTACAAGGGATGAATTCATACAAATCCATATTAGACCGACTCAGTTGTTACGTCCAATTCTACTCTTCATCATAGGGTATTAGGGTGCGAGTAGAGCAGCCACACCCTGAAAAGCCGATCAGTTAAGTACACACACCCATGTGTGCTATGGTCTTAAGAAGTTTTTCTCATTTTATTTGAACAAGACATGATATAATCAAAAAATTTAAGTCAAAGCTTTTAAGCTTCTGATCAAATAAATTGTAGCAAAGTAAGTCAAAAAAACTTTGGCATTTTAAGCAGTATACCAAAGCAAAAGCCAACGCAACATTGGAGAACTTTTGTTAGACTTCTCCTGCTAGTTCTGCAATAATTTCACCTTAAAACTACATTTATCAAATAACTCAATTAACTGGCAAAAAGTAGTGCATTGCATCGGACATAATGAAATATATTACTTGACTGAATAAAATGTAAAGATATTGTGAAATCCATTGATCATAACTACTGCTGTCCATCTAGTAATATTTTGTGACATAGTAGACCTACCATCCTGTCAAAGATAGCCTGTCACTTTTCAAACAATTATGCCCACAATCAGAAACAAAATCTGTGGCTCATTCAGAGAACCCTTAAAAGATCTTGTTTCAGGTATCTCAGCGATATATGTTGCAAGATGACAATGCAAAGTGAGTTCTCCTGGTGTGTCTTCATCACAAAATCACAGCAGTATCTAACAAAGTTAGTAGAGGCTGAATATTCTCCAGCAGTTTCTTACCCCAAATCCAACTCAGCAGCAATAGCCTTTTATGCAGAGTAATTAATTGATGTTCAATTGATGTTGCAAGCTGACACCAGGCAAACACCACACAGCTGTCCTTCAGCCAAAGATGTGAAGTGACAATGTATCAGTGTACAGGCTTTTTGTGAGAGGGAGAGGAAAGGAAATTCAGGATTTTTTTCTCTCTCCAACCTGTGGGCAGCTAACTGGCAGGACTTGTTCTGCTGATGTCGTGCATAATTTCCACGTCAAGAAAGATGAACCAAGGGTCACAAATGCAGATGCACACACTCAGTCCCTGAGGCAGGAGTGTAAAATGTGTGAGGGGAGTTGACTTGGGCTAGAGAGATGTGAATAATACTGCAGACTGAAGAATGGAAGCATCCTTGCTATTTCAAACATGCATTTGGTTTCACAATGTAGTCTTACTCACAAACGGCATGCCGAAACCCAACCATATTATTGTTCCTTCCAAAAAGTTAATAGTGCTTAGTTTATAATGTAGTCCTATAAAGTCACAAACAAATTACTACCTTGTGATAAATGAAAAACATGCGTTTTGTGTGCTTATTAGAATAAGTACAGTATTGGGTACACAAATAAAATGGCCTTTGATAGATCGATAATTATCAGTGCAGCCTATCAGCTGTCAGCTATTGTTTCATCCAAGAAAGGAGTGTAACATGATGACTAAAGACCTTTCGACCAACTGATTTTTTAATCAGCCTACATTCTCACATGTACAACATCCATTTACTGATTTCAAATCTGGATGTTTTCTAAGAGTTCTTATTTCTTTCATTCATATTTTCAGTGCATGCATGGAAATTGATTCTTTTAATAATAGTTATGTATGGTTTGATATCTATTAAAAGGAACTGTAAAATGGTAAATCTGAAATACCTGTTCATAAAAGAATATATATTGTATCCACATTATCACTACCCCTTTCTCCCCATCACTTTTTCCCACACTTATAAGTGCACACTGCCAACAGTGACTTTTAATATACTAATCTTTCACCCAAACAAAGTTACGAAATTACACTATCACAAAGAACACGTGTTTGAACATTAGGTGTTGAAACATATGGCAAAAAACAAGGCAAAGCTAAACACAGCTCATCTAATTTTAGACTCAAATTGCTCCCTTTCAGTATGTACTGCTATGCTATGATGTGTTGCTGACTGTTTAGCACACTCTGTCCCCGTCATTCTGTCCTACCTGCCCCCTTTCATTCACAGGTGTATTTGGCCGAAGAATGTGCTCCATGACGTACAAGTTCACAGCAGGACAACAGTATATGAAAGAGAGTAAACAGGAATTTACACTGTTGCTTTCCTGCATTAAAACGGTAAACTTGTTTTGCTCAAGCTTAAACACAAGACTAAGAATAACTAATATTAACGGAGTAATTTCTTGCCAAACATTTTGTAAATACAATGAGACATTGAATAAGATAATATTAAGAGTATGAATGTCTTCACATGCAATAAAATGTGAATATTTGGTATTATCAAGTATATTTCTGAACTGGAATGGACAAACATATACCATCTACATATGCTCTTATCCTGATTATGAAACACCTGGGATAAGCTGATATTAACACTGAGCCATGAATGCACCTTATCCTATTTCAGACTGGGACTCATTTTCAGCCCACATGCTGCCCACTGCCCTGGTGTGTGTTCTTGTTGTGACTCTAACTCAGTTAAAACTGGGAGAAATTTGAAATGCTTTAGATTCTAATTTGCCATCATGATACAGTCTCATTGAGGAGTATTCTTTTGCCGTCAAGAACCTTGGTGCCTCTGAAGTCATAAGACAGACAGACAGACAAGGCCCCCAAAACCCTCTGAACATGTTTGTACCTGGTAGTATTATAACTTGTACCTTGTGTCTTGACACCTTAGAACCATACCAATCAAGAACCGTTTCTCTGTCCTCATTTAGTATATACCTGTATAAATAGCTTGACAGACCCACAGACAGCAGGCAGAAAAACAGACAGACAGACAGACAGACAGATCATTTTGTTATGAGGAAACAATTTTAGATTCTGGAATTTATCTAATTTCTTCAACCAAACTGGTATTGCTATTGATGTACCAAAGGGATCACCAGTGTTTATCTCTGGAAATAAAATTCTACAAAGTTCTTCCTTTTGGCAACACACCAGTAATCTATAATTAAAATGAGAGCTGGCAGACAAGCAGTTGGACTAACCGGTTGTCACCTGTTCCTGTGCGGGAAGTTATTACTTTTAAACTTCAACTGTCATAGCTTTGTGAAACAGCCTGAGAATGCATGCAGTCCTGCTTTGTCTGCGGTAAGGATGCTTTGGCGACATGCCAGCAGAATCATTCTGCAGATTTCAGCTCTTCGAATCTCAGAAAATCAAGCCTATGTGAATCAATCAAGCCTATGTGAATCAGCAAATGACATGGTTTTCAGGTGGCAAGTCACCTCAAAATATTACAAGTCAGTTGAACAATTTAATGCCGTACAGAGGACAGTCTACACACAAATACACTGGATACACAAATACAATGAAAATTGGAAAAAAAGTCACACTGATAAGAGGTTTTGACCTTCAGGATGGATCAAGGTTATAATTTGGCAGTAGCAGTTGGATGGCAGTAGTAGTTGATGACACAATGCAAAAAGCCATACTGTTGTCATTACAAAACAAAAGCCTATTTGCTTTGAGCTGGAGCCCATAATACCGGGATGTGTGGGTTCATATTAGCTCCTAAAGATGTCAGGAAGATGCAGGTTAAAAGAAATTGACCCATATATTACTGGAATATCCCATCAATGGCAGAAGAATTGACAATAGAGCTTTCTTCTTGAAGAGTCCATTTTGCATTTCAGTTAGCAACTACAAAATCATTTACCGGATAAAATGTGTGGAATTGCTGGAGACAGCTGGAGGCATTAGAGAGACTAGTGGGAGGAGTGGAAGGAGGAGTAATCATAATTTATGATCGGACACAAAGATCCTTGATCATGATGTTGTTCGGGGAAAAATAATAGTCAGAATTAAACCTTGGTCATGCCTCTATAGATCCTTTGGCTTTCTTATAGACCGGATAAGATGAAAAGTATTGATGAGATTTTGAAGAGTCGTTAATAAGAGCTTTTGCAGGGTAGCACACAAGAATATTAAAAACACAGAGTAACAGGATTCTCCCATGAGATGATAGACAGCAGAGCAGAGAGCATTTTTGAACAAACTTACTGTTAGATTTGGTGGTGTCTACACTTGAGAAGGAAAAAAAGTAGTAACAAATTGTTGCAGTACTTGTCAGTCAGCTGATATTCTTGTTGAGTAAGAGTTTACACTTTGAAGTCAGAACTTCCGTGTCAGGCTCAGTTAAGACTCAGATTCAGTCAGACTGCAATTCTGGTTCCATGTAGAAGAGAACGTCAGAATGAAATGCAATGAATGCATAGCAGCTGCCAGGAAAAACTTCCATTTAACTAGTTTGGTTTCTAGGCTACCAGTGTCATTTAGCGTTACGAGACTGAGATTTTTTGTGTCAAATCTAGCTTGAAATTAATTGCTGTCTCGGCTAACGATGCCCCACATAAGATGACATTTCTGCCTGTGGCTGTCAGGTGACTGACAGTAAGTAGAGCCTACCGTAATGCGAGCACTGATCTGAAAACACTCAATTTGGGCACAATGAAACAAAAATGAAACAGAAATTTGACTAAACCAAACTAAGCCCTGATACCTCCAACTATGTAGAGATGCCACCAGGAATAATGCCAAGGACAGGGGTAACCTGGACGTTTGGCACAAATAATATGATGTAAATTTTTACCTACGTCAAATCTTTCTTTTAATTGTCTTTAATTACATTCATTCATCAACAACACCTTGACTGAACTTGCACCAGAGGAGTGCCCATCTAATGTTGTTTTAGGAGACTTTGACACTGTGGGGAGGTAAACTGAGCCCAGGGGCTGTATCCACAAACATTCTGAGAGGCCTCTCAGAGTCTTCTCTTAGCCTAAAATTCCTTAGCAAGGAGTCCTAGCTTCGGAGTGATTTAGGAATGGACAAGAACTTTTACCTTAGTAAGGGGGTGTGGTTGACCCCGTTAGGTGTGATGCTCTCTTTGGACAGTGTCATTGGTTGATCAAGAAAAATCAGCACGCGTGTTTTTGTCATCCAGAATGAAAACAAGGAATCACAGAAGATAAAACACAACTTACTCGACATTAACCCGTGGTTTGCTTATACAATCAAAAATAAAATAAAAATAGAATGGATTGGACAAAAGTACAGGCGCTGACTACAAAATCTACTAGAGAGGGGAGAACATGTGGAAGCAGCAGAGAAAGGACTATTCATCCTGAAAACACCATCATAATATTCCTAACTGGGTTGACGACATGTTAGACCTGTGTGAATGCTGTTAAGGTAAAGCATGACTATTATTTTAAGTGTGGTACTGTAGCTAGGCCTAAATGTTATGGTTTAAACCTAAAGAAATGCTAATCGTGGCTAGCGTTATCAGCATAGCAATCGCTTTGGCCATTTATTTGGCCACGTGAACAAGCTATCAGATAGCCTGTAAACTAATAACAGATTATGATACATGCTTGTGTTATGTACTTGATTTTTAGTTGGATTTTATGCATGTAGGAACTGGACTGTTGTACCGCATAGGGAGAGAAAGGACCAGGACATCCTACATGGGCCAGGAGTACAACAGATCTGTTCAGCCCTGTTTCCACGTGCTTCGGGAGTTATGGTCGCGTATGTTTGGATCCGCCTGCAGTCGGCCTCACTCGCCATTTTCCTGCATCGCCCTCATCAGGTCAACCCATAATCTGTCATCAGGTCATGAGTAGGCTACTGTCTATTTACTTAAACTGCATTATAATTGTTTTTGCCTTGCAAGTGAAGTCGACGCAATATCATCTTCATCTTAAAGGCCTCTAACCTACGCACCACGGCAACGACTCAGGCCTGCAACGATTATTTAATTTAACTGCTGTATTTCATTTTGAGAATAAGCTAAAGAAAGTAAGATTGGTCAGTTAATTTTAAGGTACACACTTTGCCTCTCTGGAATGTAAAGAGTGATACTGGAATATCTGGGTATTAGCGTTGATAATTGGAAGTTACTTTTTATTTTGTTTTTATATTTGACATCTTGCTAGTTGCATAAGCAAAGGCAATTGGTTTGCATTTAAAGTATCTAGTGTTGAGTTATGGTAATATATTATACAGTCACATATTTCTAAGGGGCACATTGAGTTCAGGTTAAATGTAGTAAATTAAATTCTTAGTAGATATTTTATAATTCTTTAGAGTACTTACAGTGTAAACTCCATAATCCAGCCCACCCCCTGCTGTTACTCTGTACTTACACAGTAAGAACGGGAGAACAGCACATATCTTGTGGTTTGTGTGTGATTTAAGAATAAAAACATTTTTTATAACTCCCTGCATACCTTATTATTGTGTAATTAAAGATACACATATGTATATTATTACATTACTGTATTGTTAGTTTTTCGTCCTTGGATGAAAATACAAGCCTTCTGTGCACTTGAGAGAGGTAAGTTTGCTTTCTACTCCAGCCTGCTCAGAGCTGCTGCAGTGCTGGACGAACATGCCTGCTAGGAGCTAATTTTCAAAAGTATAGACCCATTTCTCGACTTGTTCTTATTCAAATTCATACAATGAAGTATAAAACATAAGCATAATAAATCCCCAGAGTGTGGGTGAAGCTTGCCTGCCGAACGCACATGCATTAAAAATGATTGTCACAACTGCCATGAGCAAAGGGCAAAAACATTTGTTTTTATTGCACTTCATATATATATATACTGACATATGAGGAAGTTACACCGTAAATTCTGAGAAATTACACTCTAAATCCCCAGTTGTTACTTCCTTGCTCGTCGTCGTCTTGTTTTCTTTTGCTGTACCTACATTTAAGTACCAGTAGGAATCGGTATTATATATGTACTGATTCATATACGAGGAAGTTACACCGTAAGTTCTGGGAAATTACATGGTAATGATGGGGAGTTACATTCTAAAACGCGGGCTGTATTATAAAGTGTTATCGGAAATTCTTCTAAGTCTTAAGAGTTTCGAATTTCACCACTAAGACCAACTGTGGTCTTAGTGGTGAAATTCGAACTTCATCATTAAGACCAACTCTTAGTACTAGACGGCTTTGTGGATACAGCCACAGAACCACACCCACAGACACCAGCGGTGAGACTTGCCTCAGGGCAGCAAGTGCCACAGGTGCTACTTCATATTAGCATTATGTTAAGATGCTTTGTCGAAAGAGGATGTACAGCATTCCTCAAATGATACCCCTCCCTCAACTCTGCCTGGTGGGTTTCAGTACATACCTGACAGCATGCAGGCAGAGCATGATCAGGTGTGAGCAGCCAATCCTCTTGCGCAGTGCAGTTGTTGATGCTGTGTGTACACAACGTTGAGAATAGTTTGGCAACAAAAGCAGTAAAGGGTAACCCAGCTAATCAGGTTTTAATTACCTGGCAACCTATCAAAACATACAGAATTACACTATTTCTTGTTTTTCAGTATCATTCAAAGTGAAACCCATTTTCTAATAGTTTCAGTTTGTTATTTCAGAAATTATATTTAAAAGAAACAAAACAAAAATAAAATGTAGCAAGCCCCTTTATTAAGCCCACCCCATCCCAACAACCTGTTAAAGCAAGATGTAACAAAAGCAGCTAACCATAAAGTGGCGTGAACAAAGAGCACACAAAGCAAACTAAGACAACAATCTCATCCAAAACTGTGTTCCACTGTACGACAAAGTTTTGTTTAATTATTTTCAGGAAGTCCATTTTATAATGGCCCAAACTGCTATAAGTCCAAAGTATTGCAATATAAATGTTTGCATGAGGGGCGAGCATGTGACATTGTCATAGCTCTCATATCAGAAATAGATCCCTCCACAACTCCACAGCACTTAAGTCAGTTCCAAATTGGAAATGTAAGAGGTCTAAAGCAAATACTTTTGACTGAACTGAATTCAAATGCATTCATTAAAATAAATTGACTGAAGCTAAACAGAATTCCCCTTGACTCCAAGCAGTAGAGTCATACGAACACATGATGCAGTGAGTGACATTCCAAAGGTGATCATCACTGCAATATTGAGAACAGGGTGTGGTCTCACCATAGGGAGACACAAACATCTCTGCACTAGAATACGTGTCTCTGTTCGTTTTTACCTTGTATCTGCCCAGTAATGACTTCAAACCCTTCTTGCTCTCTGGACATTAGACCCATGGTTACAGTTACACAATTTACATGACATTTATGTTGGTTGACTCCTTCAGCACAAATTACATTTGTGCTTGTGACAAAGAGCCAAATTGTTTTTACGGCTTCTGGGGGGGAAAAGCCAGGGCATGAACCATTATCTCAGGAAGAATTAAAAGGGAATTCCACAAATGTGATTTTCAGTTAACCGTTTGTTACGAGTTTTGAGTTATAAATTCTGATCAACAAATAATATTGAAACCTATGACAATCAAATGGCCTCGTCTCAAATGGCTTTTTGTTCACCAATGTGTTGCTACTGAATATAAAGTTAAGGAATGTACTCCTCACCACCCAGGCCAACCAGACAATTGTTCTCTCCCAAATTGGCACAGAAACATTAGCGGTAGGTGTACACTGAAAAGCCGGTTACACCTAGGAACAGTATTTCATTGTGTATTGTTGGTACAGTTCTGACACTGCCGTCTAGTGGTGAATGCATAAAATACATCCTCACCTCCTATTGCTTTGCTGACATCCCAAGAAGTTTTTTTTTTGGTAACTTTTGTTTACTCACTGGTAATAGAATATGCTTGATATATCTTGCTTGTGAATAGCCAAACCAAATTCTCAGTTTCCATATGTTTAACCACATACAACTGTATGTCAACGAATAAGAACTGTGTGTGCAGGACACAGAAAGAGAATGGAATGTTTTTATTCAGACAATCCCTATTTAATCTGCCAAAGTGTGTCCATGAAAAAATACATATAAACAAACAAAAATGTATTATCAAACACAAATCTATCATACCTACAAACGCACAGACATCTGCCATGTAACTGCTATGTTTAGAAATATTTCTCCAGTTAAGAGAATATGCAGGTGATCATTCCTAACATCAGTCTATGGCTGATATGAGTCCTTGGCTCTAGCGCGGTGGGAAGCCCCTATGTGGCCCGCCCCTGCCCCTGAACCCTCCTCTGTCTCCACGGAAGTTTGGTCTGTTCCTTTCGCGGCCCCTGTCTCCGCCCCTCCCTGCATTTGGCCCTCCACGCCCCCCTCTGGGCGCTC